>WYDF02296397.1:0-15881 GCA_009867245.2 Adranes taylori | reverse complement strand
ATGTAAGAGTTAATTATTTAATTATACTATTTTCCATACCGAACGACTGAAAATTATTTTATCAGTTAATCAAGATATAATTTATTTTACTTCATGATTTTATTTTCAAACCGCTGGCTGACAGCGATTCACCCTACAACTTCAAATTTCTGATTATCGACTCTTTTTTTTCCTGTGAGAGCTGTGCCATTTTATTCATTTCTTTTGTTTCCCACTTGACCTCTTAAGTTTTCTATAAAAATTACGATCAGTGCTTGTCATTACTTTTTCCCTACCTCTAGTAAATTGCTATAATTTAATGTATTGTCACTTAATTACCTTTCTCTTATTTTTCAAACGTACTTTCGGTCATCATGGATTTACCTTCAATCAAAATCACATTATTAATTGCTTTCACCCATTGGTGATTCGTCTCCAATCAATATCGATTTCCTGCTTCTACCGCTGATGTTAACGCATCGTACGCTGAGTTCACTGCCGTTAAGCCTTCCTCTGATTTTCTGTAAACTCCCCTACTGTTTGTTCATTCCTTCCGATAATTTGTATAATCAAGAACATAGAAATAATTAGTTCTTACAATGAAATTAGTTCTTACTTATATGTAAGTACCTTGCCTTAGCTGTTTTTAAAGTATACTTTATGTCATGAACCAAAGTTCTAATGAAAATCTAAGAGTTAATTAACATTTGCACTTCTTGCAACTAGTTTGTCTAGCAAACAAAATGCTTACGTAATAACAACATTTCACTAAATCTAGCCACTGTAAATGATTTAAATGACTTACAAGTGTTAAGCGTAGAAAACTATCTACCATAGAACTAAATTAGAGCGAGGACAAATTCGGGCGATCTTGCGGGCAAGTGCAAATCGAGAGATTAAGCGGCCGGCGAAAGTTTGTCGAAGAATATCCACTGTCGCTCGTGCTGTGTGGCGGTTGCATCGTCCTGCTGCAACCACATGTTTTCCAAATCCAATTCCTCAATTTGCGGCAGCGAGAAGTCGTTGATCATGGTTCTATACCGCTCACCAGTTATAGTAACAGCGTTGCCGACTTCGTCATCGAAAAAATACGGGTCCGTAAAAACCCCGCACCACGTATCCGCATAGATCGAAATGCGCCTCATCGCTCATGAGAATTTTCTGGAAAATCATCCACATCGCGGTCGAGGTTTAAGACAGCTTGGCTGAAATTTACACGCGATTGGCGGTTTGCAGGCAATAGCTGATGCAAATTGAGTTCTATAGACGTGATTTTGGACACAGATTACTAATAAAATCGCATAAAAAATCGGTTTGGCTGTAATGTACACGCGATTGGCGGTCACAGGCAATAGCTGATGCATTGTTTGGACTTTATATGGGAATATCTCCAAGTCCTTCACCAAAATTCGCTGTAAAAACCGTCTACTGATGCCCAATTGCGTGTCCCGTCGTCTGGTTAATGTTTGAGGTTCCTCTTAGACATCCGCTGCCACTACAGCGATATTCTGGACCCAACGGCTGCTCCGGACCGGCAACGGCTGCATTTGTCCCGTGTTGACCCAGCCTCCTCGAGCCGAGCGGCTGAACGCCGCATTGTTTGTCACGCTGGGGCCACACGACCAGCGAATCGACGACGAAATTCACGTTGAGCCAAAAGCACCGACCGATTATTTGTTAAAAACATTGACACAATTATTCCCCGTTCTTGAGGAGTGTAGTGATCCATGGTTTGTCTACGTGTATTCTGCTTCTGTTTACTTAACAAATGATAATTCTCGATGCCATAAGACGCCATTTGCAAAAATGAGACCATCTTCCGATAGGGTGATGACTTTTGCGCCAGCTAGTATATTTCTTCTTAGGTAATTGGTGTAATGTACATCGTACTTTTCTTTTTATTGTTTCTGATACCAGTGCTATTTATTGATAATTTTTTGTAAAGCATATGAAACAAAGGTGCAAAATGTTTATTTAGAACATCTGCTACTTGTTGCGATTTCGTTATTTTCTGTTGATTTTATTAATGATTTTCAAGTTTTTTGTCGTCAATTCCAGCTTCTTGATGTTGCTATATATTTCAGTAGTTATCAGTTTTTATGTCTATTACGTCGTATCTTTACATAACTTGGTTGTACAGATCTCTTTTTTCCCTAAGACATTTAGAAGAGTACTTCTTTCCGCTGTATTAGCAGTTATTATTTAACATCTAACGTCACATGACTCATTAGCCGCTAGCAAGTAGCAACTTATTAAGTCAGGCAGTATGGTAGTATAGCAGCAGCAGTACCACAGCAATATCACCTCTTTTAAGATGAGATTGTTTCAACGCGGATTTGTCTTAGCGGACGGTGTCAAGTCATTTTTTCTCCCTTTTACTTATTTTGTGTTATGATATAAAAACGATTCATTTTTATGGTTTAGATTCATTTTTATAAAGAATTACTGTGGCTTGGGAAGAATTAGAAAAACCTTGATTGGCATAACACATTAAACAACACCTAGAATACAACATGTCATAAACATTACATAATCATAATTTAGAAGAAGAGTGAGAGCGAAGGAGGAGCATAAAAATAAATCTACCTTCCAGAAGCTCCCGTTACTCTATTTTATTTCGAATTACCTCCTCTTTATGCCCATCACTAACTTTATCATTATCCCTAATCCTTTACCGTGCGGTCCCATACAATTCTTCCAATTTGCAGCCGAACTTCTTTCTTCCTCATGTCATTCCTTTACTTAGTGCTCCCATCTTTCTTCTTTTTTCCACACATCCTAAATTTTCTATATCCTTTCTCATCCAATACAGGTTCTCGCTTTTATCAGTGACATACTCTGGTATTCTACTTTCCACCATTATGTACTTATATATACGATTATATCTTATTTCTCTATCTTACATCCTTTTTTACGTCTTTCGTCCGTTCTATCACTTCACTTATATTATAATTTTCGTACGATACCATTCATCCATAGACCACCCAACCTTCTCATAAACCTTACCCTGTCCCTGCTCCACGCACTCATGTTTCCTCTTGCAACCATCTCCTTCATTGCATCTAAGTATATCCATTTAACTACACTACTAATGACCTCCATTACCACTTTTCTCATATCTCTCCATTTTCTTGAACACCGCCACACCACACTTACATCTATTTAGTTCTTGCAGAACAGTTTCATTCGGCATTGATTTCTCTACCCAAATTATCCTTTTCCTATTTGAGCTCTCTCTCTCTCTCTCTTTATCTTTTCTCTCACCCATTGCCCATACTTCAGCATCGTACATCAAAATACTCTACACAAACCTCCATAATCCTTAATCGCATATTGCCTCGCCAAATCTGCTTTCCCATACATATCTTATTCGTTCAATTGCAGCTTTAGCTTTTAATGTCAACATCCTCGTATGCTCCTTGCTTGAGCCTTTATAGCTCGTATGTACTCTACTATTTCTACTCTTTCATAAACTCTATTCTCTCTTTATGCATCCAAAATACATCATTTTTGCTTTCCCTTCTACCTTTCTCGCATTCTAATATATTTGTTTTCATTACATTCACTTTCAGTTCTCTGTTTTTCATATATCTGTTTACTCGCTCTATCTGTTCCCTCATTCGTCATACACAAAATCGTCCACGTATCCCAGAGTCGAAATTTTCTGTGTATCTATCACTATATCTCCAGATTACCCCTTTCTCATTACTTCTTCTAAGTCACACAGGTATACATTATAAAGACTAGTACTCAGAGGACATCCTTGTGGTACCCCACTTCGTAACTCTAGCTTGAGTATTACTTATAAAAAGTAATTTTTTATGAATCGAAAAGGGAATATTTTAGTGCTTACGGTATTGTGCAAAATTTAACAGTTCTGAAGATAGAGCGTAATCCTTAAATATAATAGTGAATATGCGCGATCTTCATAATCTTCGAAATTGGTACAATACGGAACACGACTCTTATCAATATTTTTAAAGAATTTAATTCGGATTTTAAAACTTGTTTTTCAGAAAATGGAAAGGCAAGGTAAGCAACTCGAAGAATCTATGCGTATTCAACAGCAGAAACCTATTGAGAAATTAAATCTTTCGAAAAAGTGGACGAAACGAGAAGAAGCAGATTTTTTTAGAGTTGTATCTTCTTATGGCATAAACTATTTCCGAAAGAAAAAAGCATTTGATTGGATCAAATTCAAGCAACTATCGAAACTAGAAAAGAAATCGGACGAGGATTTGACGGAATATTATAAAAACTTTGTTATAATGTGTAAGAAACAAACTGGTATGAAAGGCGATGATGAACATTACGATGTAACAATTGAACATATCAGCGAGGAAAAGGCAAGGCGTACTTTGGATCGCTTGGATCTATTATCGAGAATTAGAGAAGAGGTTGTAACACATCCACAATTAGAAGAGCGCTTAAAAGTTTGTATGATGTCTGCAGATATGCCTGACTGGTGGATACCTGGAAAACACGATAAGGATTTATTACTAGGAGTTGCTAAGTAAGTCTATGTAACATTATTATTTTATGATTTTAAAGTATTTTATATCTTCTACGTTTCTATTTTATGCAATGTTCTATATTCGATTTGTTGAATTAGGTTGTCTATTTATTAATGATACATTTTCTTGATGATTTATGTTTACCCATTATATATTTTTTGTTTTTTGTACAGACATGGTTTGGGTCGTACAGACTACTATGTGTTAAATGATCCCGAACTCTGCTTCCATGAAATTCTTCGCAAAAAAGTAAGTGGCGATTCATTTGCGTCTAGACACGCCCGCGAACCCATAAAACTTGAAAGCCACGAAGATATTTTAAAGTTCGATAAGGATGAAATATTAGTTAAGCTGGAAAAAGGTGAAGGTACGCTAAAAATTGAAAAAGTAGCTATCAAGAAAGAAACTGACAAGGAAGCTGAAATCAGTAAACTCGAGAAACCAGAACGAGATAAAATTGAATTATCGATTGTTAAACAGGAATCCATTGATGAGAAAAGATTTGATGATACCGTTATGCAAAATTCCGAATTTCATTCTGATAGAAAACTGGAAAAAGAAAAAGATAAAGGTACGGAATCTGAAAAGAAAATTGATATTGAAGATTTAATGGAAGAAAAAGATGCATCTATTAAAAAAGAATTCAAGGACACAGATTGTGAGCAAAGTCCGATAAAAGATGAAAAACCCACTTCTCTAGTTGGTTCTGATCAGCTCAGGGCAATGCTTAATGCGAAGACCAAAGAGTTTAATACTTTGGAAAATGAGGCAGATTCATGTTCAAAACAAGCCGCTAAATTAAAAGCAATGTTTCCTGACTTGGAAGTTATACAGCCTTTAACGAAATTACCGCAAGTGGATACGTTTTTAATTAAGGATAAACACTCTGGTAAGCATTATAAGTATTACCTGAGATTATTCTCAATTTTATGATTATCTGTTTAGTAATTTCATATTATTCATATTATTTATTAAGAAATTTATAGATTACAGCAGTAAAATACATTTCAATACATGTAACATTGATTGCGAATGAGTATAAGAAACACTTTATTGATAAAATAAACATTAATAACATGAAAATAAATGTTTTATCTAGTATAAAAGTAATATAACATTGAAAAGTAACTGAAAAAAAAATTTAATCACTTTGTTGTGCGTTCCAAAAAAGAATCTAGTGTTTCTTGCTGAGTGTCTACGTTTATAAAATTTGTCGATAATACATCACAATCAAGCTCTACAGCACTTAGTCGCTCGTAATCTTTGTCATTGTCTTCCCATGCATTGATTGTGAAGAGAAAGGACCTTTTCGATGATTTTGATAGTTATGTTTCACACAGGAACAGATACTAAGTCGTCATTTTCTTGGGACATAGTATACAGTTTATTTCCTGAAACTTTTCCGTTGGTTTAAGACTCGCCGTGTGATTTTGAATGTTTGAACATAATCTACATCAACACCAAAACCCTCAATGGCTCCGGAAGTGGCTAAAAACACTCTTGATACACAACTGGATAACTTCATTTCATGCTTCGTCGATGTTTCTAATAGCTTTCATAATCTTAAATTGACGTAAATAGGCCTTAAATGCTGCTATTGCGCCTAAATCCATGGGCTATATGACGGAAGTAGTATTTGGAGGTAAGAATACTACAGAATACTACTTCATCTGGAAAATCCGTGCACAGAGTTTTAAGATCCAGAGGTTGTATCTCCGCATTGCTCAACACTAAAATAGAGTAAGGTTCACCCCAATATCCACAATATTTTTTTATTGCTGGGCAGAAACCAACTTTAAACCAATCCATAAATATATTTTATGTCATGCAAGCCTAACGGTTATTTCGCCAATAAACTGGTTCATGGCACGAAGAGTTTTTAATTGATAAATCAACAATGGTTTCGGTTTTCTAGAAAATGCACGTTTTCTTATTTAGATGTATATAAATCGAAGCACAAATGCGATAATGAACTAACGAAACGAAGTTAGTACTCGTCTAGCACTATTAACGAATTCTCACTCGCGGGGGTCATAATCAACGGAGGTTACCTGTATAATAATTTTTCATTTTACTTATCTATAAGTTCGTTTTGATTATAACATAAATACATTGAATTATTTTACTTGCCTTAGTTAATTATATTATTTCACTGTATATTAACATAGGTTATACAAAGAATGTCAAACTTGAAGGCAATCACGAGCCAAATAAGTTTATACCAAGTTTCTACTTTTATGTCTACCTCAAAAAAGTTTTAATTTCATAGCAATATATTTCTATTTTGAGAAGTTCAAAACCAAATTGATTGAAGACATAGGTAGAGTGGTTTTGTTATAACATGTACATAATGATTCGCTGATAACCAATGGCGTCACAGATTTTGTAAAAATAGAAAATATAATATTTTGTAAAAATAATTGCTTTGTTATTTTAAAAAAAATTATTAAATCAAAATAGTTAGTTCGAGTATGAAATTATTGCTAATTATCGATTTCCGTTTCCTTAAATAACTTAAAAAGGCTGCATCTGAAATACCTCTATTTCAGATGAAGACTTTTTATGATGAAGAACTAGTCTAGTCACTATGAATTTTATTTCTTCATATGCAATATCAATTAAATGTTTTTACTCTTAGTAATTTTTAACTGGGTCGCATACGTTGATCCAACTGTTCTTTGTGCCACGGCCCCAGTGGACTCGCTGAGGGTACGGGAAGCTAAGTACATAAGTAGTTCAGAAGCTCAAGTTTTGCGGGTTGCTGAAATGTTTGTAAAAGCTTATTAAATGAAACAGCAATATATATTTACACAATAGGTCTATTGGTGTTCATAGGCAATGAAAATAACAAAAAAGAAATATAAACTTCAAAATAAAATCAATATCGCACTAATGGCGGTTAGCGAATAAACAATAGCAACAATAAATCATTCAATACAAATGAGTACAAAGCATTAAATATAAGCGGTGCAAATGTGCGGTGATAATAACAAAATTAACAATATGGGAAGAATGTACATGCGGTTTGTAATGCAACGTAACACCCCGGCGGGCGGTCGTATGTGTTAGTGTTGCAGAGTGACTAAAACTAACCCCGGCGGTCATAGGTTAGAATTATACATTCTAGTGGAGGATGCGAAAAGGGACCTATATACCTATATCACACATAGCACCCCGCCGGCCGTAGGTGTTACTGTTGTCGAGTGTACTAACTCCGACAGTCGTAGGTTAGAATTATACACTTTAGTGGGTATAGTACGGAAAGGACTTCACTATAAGGTCACTAACACCTCGGCGACCGCAGGTGTTAAGATCTCTGGGTGACTAAAACTAACCCCGGTGGTCGTAGGTTAGAATTATACATTCGAGTGGTATAGGAAATAGGTTGCTGGTGAGGTAGAAGGAGAAATAAAGCTATTCAATGCACATGCAACTAATTGAGCAGTATATGGTTTATGAAATCGCTTGGCTGCTGCTGCTGGATGACTTCCTTCGAGTTCGCAAAATTAGGAACTAAATTACTTTAACAATTTCACGGCTATTTTATAAGCCCAAAGCCGGCGATCAAAATTCTACTCTGCTTAGCCATAAATAACACAATTCTTTTCCCGTGCGGTTTTCACACACTGCCGTGTGTGCAGCAGCTACAGCGACGAGCGAGCACACAGATCAATCATTATATCGGACTCTGCTAGTGTACTTACGTATTAAACAGCGTAGCCAAACCCCCCTACTCGTATATTCGTACGGAAAACACGAATCGGCTAAGTGCGTTCACGTCGACACACATCACATCACTAATGCTTTCAAATTTCGGTCCTTGTATTTTCAGATACGGATCGCGTAATTTTATTGATTTACTTATTATGAAGCCCCCACGCGTTTTCTTACAAATGCACTTGCTTGGACGCAAGCGGGTATTTTGCTTATATGTAAATTATAGCGTAACTACTCCAAAAATGTTTTCGTCTTGACATTACGCCACTTTCTGCATATTATGCTGGATTTCTATTACTTCCACTTGCAAATTTTAATATTGAGAAACTCGAAGAAAACAAAGTACTGAAATTTTTTACCAAAGTACTGATTTCTGCAACATTACACAAATTTTTTAAACTTTGGCTTAAATTTTTTTAGCATATTTTGGGGTTGATGTAGTGTAGGGTAGCTGGGGTTTACTTATTGTTTATCTAGTGAATATAATTGGGATTGAAAGAAAAGACAGAAACTTTTAAAAAAATATTTCTTAAATTTATCTTATTTAATTATAACATTACAAACTTTAGAACGTTGGAAGGTTTAAAAGATTTAATACAAAAGAAATAATGATTTAATGAACGAATTAGGTATAAGATTTTAGGAATTTAATTAAAGATCTAGTCAAAAGATATATTATATGATGGAAAGCCAAGTTTAGAATGCATTATCTTATCGCTTAAAATTCTGAAGAAAACATAATTGTTTATTATAGTTACATTTTAAAATAATGTTTATAATTTAATAACAGTATGTATATGTTCTATTTACTCATCTATATTATGGAATTGGTTCGTTTGTTTCTACTAACCTAGTTACATACAATGTTTACTATTTTCCAATAATCGATTATGCTGATTCGTAGTGTCCAATTTCTCAATTGATTTCAGACAAACTTATAATATCGACATTCGATATATTTAAATAAACTAATTTATAGAAATGTATGTGCAGCTTCTGGCACTCTATATCCTATTACTATCAAATTGATTATGAACAACTTTATCTACTACACAACAGTAGTTTCGCTTAATTTTGATACATATATATGCCAGGTCGAAAAAAATTAATTAGATTTTATTTGTTTCTTTCAAGTTTCACCATTGATAAAGAATTAAAGCAGGATAGCTCACACACCTCGATATATTATGACAAAGTGGACTAATTTCTTTCTAATAATAATAGATAAAAAAACTAATAACAAAAATGTCAGTTCCCATAATTCCTTCAAATGTTAATAATAGTAGTATTGCAAGCACGATGAAACAAAACTAACTGAGCTAAATTTCTACTGTTTAATACTTTCGTCACTCGTAACGGAACAGGCTTAGAAACCACGTGGTTTTGCTCAGCGCTGATTACTTAAATTACTAATTTTTCCGTTACAGCATTTTGCGTCGGAGAAATTATCTAATGGGAAACAATTTGTGCAATTTTAATAACACATTCTTTGATGTAAACTTTTCCAGTACAATTTTTCGAATGTTTAGCTATCATCTGTGACAAAGTGAAATGTCAATGTTCATCAGCAACTTTTCATTTAGTTTAGCAAAGACCTAAAATAAATCAAAATCATTTGTTTGGTACAAATTATTCGCTTAAATAAACGTTGCAATTGGAACAGCAAATTGTGTGTCGATGAGACTACAATCTGTTATTGGCGTATTTTGTGATTTGTTATCAATGATTATAACGTTTAGTTTAATTTTTAAATTAAGCAACGACATTTTTATTGCAATTGTTTTATCTCTGCCATATTGGCTGGGCCGCAAAACTTTTTATTATGGGGCGCAAGTTTGGCATGCTTGGGTTATACGATTTATTCTTAACATGTACATTATAACGAAACATTGATAAGTACTTGATGTGCAAAGAAAAAAATAACAATGGTTTTGTAATATTTCTTTAGGTGGTGTATTAGATTTCAGTGAATCAACTGTAGCACAATTACTCACCAATGCTGTGCGTTGGCCGAGAGAGTACGCTTTACAGGTCAGATTACAGCATATCGTATATGCAGTAGAAACACGCGAATGGCCAGCTCCCAGATCTTTCTCGGCGTATGCTGGAGGTATTGGACCTGAATATGATATGCCCATACATGAGTTACCAAACACACCCGATCTTATAGGTATAATTTATACGCACTTTATTTAAATAATAATAATAATAATAATAATAACGATGATGAAGATTACAAAAAAGTAAAATCAAATGTTGCATATCTTCCTATCTATATTCCTTTTTCTTCCTTGTCCTATTTTGCGTTCCTTTTAAATGACCATAGATCTTAGTCCAAACAATATATTATGTATACTATAATATTGAAATATGTTAAAATTCTGTTCAATATCGTAGTAGATAATAATTTTGTGAGAATTTTTTCTTTAGAACAATTGAAACTAGCATGGAACGGTGTTGGCTTAGCCACTAAACCAATAATTTATGACCTATATGACTAACACAAAAAGTTATTAGCATGTTGAACAGATATGAAATAATTTCCTACTGTAATGTTGCTTTTTATTTTGTCAACGGTTTTGATATCCATTGACGTTTGACAACATTTGCCGCATCAGAGTTTGCGTGCTAGGGACCGATATGTTCCTTCTGAGGTCGATGTTGCCTAGTAACTTCCTTTTAGATGATTCAATGGTAGATGTTGAAGCATCTAATCTGATTTCACGCTACAAATGAAGCATCTAATCTGTTGTTGAATAGCTTTTGATGATTTTCTGTCATTTGTTTCTACTTGTGTTAACGTTTACCTTGGTCGTCGTTGAAACTAACAAAAGCTTTAGGTTTTCAAAGTTATGCAGAGTTGGCTTTTTTATGTAGATTAAAACCGTTTTCGTTCTTCTCACTCCTTGCGTAGTTATCCATCTCTTGCTTTACCATCTCATTATCATCTGAATACAGTTGATCATCCACTATTTCCCTTCAACTGACGCACCCAGTTCCAAATATCTCTTGCTCACAGTGTGCTAATCCCAAAACACTCAGCAAAAATGGATTAATAGGCTTACTTTATTTTTAGAATGACATTAACTGATTAAAGAGCTTCATATTGTCACGAGGTAGATTTGTAGAACACCTTTTGTTTTCTGTTTTCTTTCCGAAATTCATTTATTCAGGAAAAATTAATAAATGTAATCGTTATTTTTTTTTTTAGAAAATATAAATTCATTTAAAACAATAGAATTTCAACATTTCGGCAATCATTTATTTTGTGTAAAATTAAAATTTGTTTTAAGAATGTGTAGAATGTTTTCCTATTTCATTAGCGCACGAAGTAAATAAAATCTACTGATGTTTGACACGCACTAAGGAATGAACAAAAACAATCGCAAAAGTAATGAAACCAAAAAAAAAAACAGTAATTGTCCAAAGACTTTTTGGATTATTATTAGGCATTACGGTTTTGAGTTTTGCGAGAGTAAGATCAAATTTAACGATGGGTTTGAGTATAAAAGAAAAGAAATTGCTTTTGGAATTGGCATAAGTATACAGATTAATATAAATTGATTAATTCTTGGAATTTCTAAGTTTTTTGTAATTATTATTTTTAGAAATATAATAATATAAGAAATGTCTTTAACGTCTTATTTTAATTTTCTCGGTACGATAATCTCAATAATCAAAAGAAGTTAGTTTAGAACATTTTTAAATATGAATTTTAAATTTTTTCTAATTAAATTAACTAATCCTTTGGTTAATTTATTTTCATTTATTTTGCCCTTCCTAATTTTGCAGGGGTTTTGTTAGTAATTCTCCATTTATGGCCATGCGAGTAGTTATATAAAATCTTTCTACATTTATGTATCATAAAAGTATTGTGATCGCTAGAACAAAGTTTTAAAACACCCGATTAAAGTGTTTGCTACGCACCCCAGTAACAGATGCAACCCCCTTTGGGTACAATTCGTGGAGAGCGCTCAATCCCCGGTACATTTTGATGATTTTCGTATCTCCAAACTAAGAACTTTTTATTTAGTATAGTATACTTTCGAATTTTTATTGATTTCACGCTACAAATAAATCCCGGAAAATATTGTTCTTTACAATTCGAAAATATTGTTCTTTGCACTTTACAATTCGCATTGTCCAAACCATTATGTATCCCAATTAACTATGTTATGCTTATAATATTTATAAAACTTGCACTCATGTGGGCTGTGCTATTTTACCAAACACTGCAATTTTTCCATTGCACCATGTTATTTGTTGTTTTGTGTTATTTTTCTTAATTCACTGACATTGAGATTCTTTACATTTTCTATACATAAAATGAAACAGAAAAAAAGAGTTTTATAAATTGATGTCTAGATAAACAATGTAGTGCCCGCCTTGCAAAATCGATTTAATAATAATGTCATATCAAATAAGTCATTACACTTCAGTAATGCATTCAGGTCAATGGCATGTGTTCTATTCTTATTAAGCAACTCAAATATCATTTGTGTATTACTGACCCAATTTGTATTATTACTTATTTCCATACACAAAAAATATTTTTTAGTGTAATATAACAAACAAAATATATCCTTGTGAATTTTAATGTCAGATCGATGTCAAAAATTTTAATGTCAAAATCGAATGAAGGGTATAATAATGTTACACCAATATATCGCACTAGCGACATATACACTGGTGCTATAAAATTAAAAATAGATGAGCTCACCGACGAATCACTTATATTTAGTCCAAGTAGCAAGGTTTGCAGAAGCCCACCGCATAGTGCAAAAACTGATAGCCCATTTGCCTCAATTCATTCCCGAATGATAGATAAATTTCCCTCACAAGCGGTAGTACTGATGGGCGTGTTATTAATATGAGCGTAAACGTAGCTACCGACTGTCATAATGTAATCATGACATCGACTCCATATATAAGTCAAATCCTTATACGTCGCATATATCAATCGTAGATGAAGAGAATAATTTCTTGAACAAAACTATTATTAACGCGGAACTAAATCCGAACCCAAACAACCCTAATTTTGTAGGAATACAAATCCAAAACGAATCCTTATAACTAGGCAACTAGACAATAGTACCAGTATTGTGCAACAGTTTACTCAAGATGGCAAACATAACTATGTCTGACGCAATAACGGCAACCCAAACCTCTGTCATGCCAAAATACAGTCTAACAAGTCAATTGGACCCAACGAAATCAATGTAATTTTATTTTTAAAAGAGTGTGAATGAACAAGCGGCTTTTGCAAACGAGTGGAATAACGAATTTTGTATAAAATTTTTCGGAACTTTCTTAAACGGATCAACTTATATGTGGTTTATGGACTTCAAAGCGAATCCAACTAATGGAAATTAACCTGAAACGACATCAAAATACTGTTTATAGCTGAATTTTCTAGGATTCCTCCTTAAGAAATATTAAACAAAGACTTCAAAACAGAAAATAGGAAATGAATGAAAATCTGAAGACATTTTATTACGATCTGGTTTAAAACTCAGATAACTGTGAAATATCAGCGACGAGAGAATTATAGAGTACTTTGAAAATGGACTACATCCTGTGTACTACGAAAAGTACGCAATGTTAGGAACAAACAACATGACGAAGCAGGATCTCAAGAAATATTGTTATAAAATTGAGCAAGTTTTTAATATGGCTATGTACGCTCAAATGTGTAATCAAATAAGTAATTCCTTTCTGGCTATGCGCCTTCACGATAAGCAACAGAACGGAAACCAACGAGCCTTCCAAACTCGAACAAGGAATAATCGACCAAAATGTTATAATTGTGGTAAAATCTTGCTGGGTAACGAAGAACCAAAATCAGAGTAATAAGCAGTATAACTATGTAATAGGCAACCAAAATTATCAGTAAAACAATTACACGGGAAGAACGAATAACTTTCAGAATCGGCAAAACTATTACATAGCAAGAACGAATAACTATCAGAATCAGCAAATAATTCACAAAATAAAAATCAGGGTGGACACGATAATAATTAAAATGGGAGAGACTGGCAAGGAAATGACAACAATAATTTCGGAGGAAGAGAGGATCAAAATCAAAACTTGAACGATAATTGGAGACATCGTCAGAATCCAAACGCAGAGGGGCGGAATTAACAAACCCGACAATCGTCACCCTATATAACATTAATAGAAACAATAAAGTACAAAATGATGTTCTCACCATAAAAGGGCTCATAAACAACATATATACCTATATTGTCATCGACAATTGGGCTGGGTAATCCGTCATCAGTTCGGACTTCGTGAAAGAGCTCAAAACAATAAATCCAAATAAAACCCTTTTTAGAACAGCAGGTAATCATGTAATCAATCCTCTAGGGTCTACAGAAATTCAAATAGAAATCGGAAATTTAAAAACTACTCGTACGGCACTAGTCTTCAGTCCATAATTACCGGTACCCATAATTATCGGTATCTAAACTCGTACAAAACTGTACTACAAATCTACCCCGTGATAATATTTTAATTATATTGGAGATAATTCTCTATTTTTCTACACCGATCTAAAGTAAAAGTAAGCATCGAATCATTTGGATACGTAGATTCATATTTCAATATGTAATATCTGAATTCTGTCATTACTTATTTAAATTTCTTTGAATGGGTTTTTGTTCTGAAAATGATCTGAGAATAATTTTAGGTGGATTAATGTAAAATTTGTACATTGTTCCACTTAAAATTAAGAACATTTTTACATATTTACTATTAAAAATGTCGAGATCGATTTATTTAGGACATACAAGTGGTAATGTTGAGCTATTAATATTATAAATGCTTTAATAATAGTTTTATTTTGAATAATGTATACTAATACATTCAAAAACTATTTTAATGCAGTCATGACGCCTACGGGCGTCAATTTGACCGTTAATACGACACCATTAACTACATCGCCTACATCAACTACAGGTACTTCGATTACTGTGACACCGCAGGTGCAAATGCCAAAAAGAGAGGACACTTCAACTCCAATGTCCATAGGCGGCAGTAGTTCTCTAGGTGATCAGTCTGAGATAATTACGATAACAACAGATTGTCTCAATAGAGGTAATTCTAACATTTTAGGATTCACGTTACACGTAAAATAACGACAAATGCTTAAATTTTTATATACATTGTTTTAAAAATATAACAAACATGTTTACATTTCTCTTATAAAATATTTAGAATTGATGTATTTCTTTGCTTCTCACCGGATTGTGAACAAACGCATACGTGAGTTTGTGTTTCCTACTACCCATATTCAAAAGAATATGATAATATCAATACAAAGCTAGTTGATTTTTACACTAAACAACGTGTTAAATTTTGCGTTTTACGCACTGTTCTCGTGTTCCTGCTTGTGTGTTTTTGGATTCCTTAGAATAAGAACATTAATAGAATAAGAATACACTAATATTCTTATTTTTTTTAATTCGTTGAATGTTTATCTTTAAGGAATGTTTTTCATACGGTGTATTCCCTTATTGAATACGAAATTTTTTTGCGGCCGGTTACGCAAAAAATTTTAGTTACGAATCCCGCTATATTTGTAATCATTTTGTAATCACCTCTGAGGCCCAGCGCATATCGGAGTCAATAAATATCCCTAACTGTTTGGTACAGTTCGCCAGTGGTGGTGAA
>WYDF02296386.1:0-15881 GCA_009867245.2 Adranes taylori | reverse complement strand
AGTAAAAACTTTAAACGGCGATTTCTCGAAATGTTGATTTTTGAAGATGTGACAGTCTTCTTCCAAAGCAGCGATATTATAGTGTTTCATGTTACAACAAATGTTTCCATCTATCGGGTATGAGTAAATTACTACATCAAGGAATACTAACTTGTAGTAATTTACCGCTTATTTTTGACAATTATTAATAATTAAAAATACTTTATCTAACTTCATTAAAATAATTTATAAAACAAATAATTTTATTTTATTTACATAATCTATATATCTTATTTTAATTTAAATTGTTATAATTATAATTCATTAGATGTAAGTGGTAAATCTCGAAGTATATACTCCTCCAATTGATCATAGTACTTAATACTTTTTTAAATATTCTATCTAAATTAATTTGAAAAAAATTATAAAATAAATTATTTTATTTATTTCAATAATTTATATCAATAATTTTAATTTTAATTATTACAATTATAATTTACTATAACAACAAGGAAGGTTAATACAACAAGCAATATTAAGATTTTATTAGCTTGTGAGCAACTTTAAAAATAAACACCCTGTATGTTGTACATTTTATACAGGTAAAATAAAATTATTAGATACTATAATAAATTGGTGTTTCGTGTGTTTCGTGATTTACCACTTATAGTAAATTATATTTATAATAAATAATAATTTAAATTAAAATTATTTATATAAATTTTTTAAATAAAATAAAATAATTCACTTCAATTAATTTAGATAAATTGTATTTATAATTTTAGTAATTACAGTAATTTATAAGTTAAATTGTATTTATAGTTTCGACTTTTTGGGGTCATCTTCAGGCAATACTTATATGAGCTGCTTATATGAGGATATTTAGAGTGCGTGTACTATAAGTAGGAAGTTACGAAGTAAATACCCATCCAATTGATCATATTATACATTACAGCAAAGTAACATTTGGCTCAATCAATTTTATTGCACACAAAGTTAAATCAAAAATGATTTAGTAAATTTAATTTATCTCACATGGTATGTTAGTTGTTCTGATATCAATGTATAAGTTAATTGATTTTAAAACGTAGTGAATGTACTTATTTATAAACTTGTTATAAGTGAAGGCAAGTAAGATACAATTAAAACAAATTAGGCTAGAGTGTAAAGTCGTAACTATTTAGAATTCTTGTGCATATAAAAAATGTTGATTTTGTATTCTAGCTCAATTAATACGCATAAAGTAATATCTATCAATTCCTTTAAATTATAACTTAGATACTAAATTACATATTAATATGTAACATTAAAACATATTATATAGGTTTCATATTATTTTAATGAAAATAGCATTTTGTTATTGCATTCGTATTGTTTTATACGATATATAGAGTGAAACAAAAGTCATGTTTCAAAGCACTCTGATTTATAAGTTTTAATGTAAATGAAACACTCTGTATATGAACTGTTTGGGTATGAACGTGATAAAATAAAAATTCACAAGCTTCAGTCACGATATTTTACGAAAAATCAATAAAACTACCTCAAACTGCCTGACCACATGCGCCACGTGAAGAGACAAGAGCGTATTTATTTAGGCTGGTGTGGAATAGACCAACAACAATATCCAATGGGTTTGCGTTATAAGAAAAGCAGTAGATAAAATCTCTTGAGTTATAATTATTTATGAAACATTTGGAGTATCTAAAATAAGTCTGTTCCCCTTAACACAATAAGTACGACACTGGGAAATAGATAATCTGAATGTTGTGTGGCATTTGTAATGTATCATTTCTTGTTAATCATTATAAATACATATAATAAATAAATGTGAAATGAGTTTGCGGCTTGAACTAATAGTTAATTGATCGACCAGTATAACATGACCTTATCATACGAGCATTACGGGTATTTTATTATTTTTTATCAGAATTAGAGTGACAATATAACAACTATCTATTCTCAGTACTGGTCAAGACATAAAAGAGTTATATTAATTGAATTACTAAACTACTGATAAGAAAAGTAGTTAATACAGGCCAGTACTGGGATAATCCTAAACCTAATCGACTATTACCAGGATTTGATCAATTTTAAGCGATTGAATATCAACCTATAATAGTTATCAGTCATCCTGATAAACTAAATGTGCTAAATAAATCAACCTTTTGGGTTTAGTTAAATGAAATAAAGCGTTTTCCATTAAATGTGTTTGAAGTATGGCCTCCGTGGCTTCGTTTACAGGAATCGATCCGAGAGGTCTAATTTTGTATGATTGTGTTGCATAAGTCGGACTGGTTCTCACGAATGCTTTAAATGATATTGTTCTCCAGTTGGCCAACTGTTCTTGGTTTGTTGCCATATACCAGCGGCATAACGGAGCCCCAGAGAAAAAAGTCTAAGGACGTTAAATCGCACGATCTTGACGGCCTTTTCATATCGCTTCTACTGGAAATAACGCGTTTTCTTGCAACAAGTCCAATGTAACGCCCGATGTGTGACACATTGCGCCATCTTGTTGGAACCACATGTCGTCCAGGTCTATGTCATCCAATTGAGGCCACACAGTTATCATGAATCTTGGCCATTATCGTTTCAGAAGGTGTATGTCTCACTAACGTCGGCTGACTCAAATCTACACCGTAAGTTTAGCCAGATGCAGTGGAGACTCTTGATATTGCTGTGAAGCACTCTCCCCACATGCGGCAATTTTGTTTGTTCACGAAGCAGTTTAACTAAAAATATGCTTCATCACTAAAGACGATTTCTTGGCCAAACTTTGGATCCGCTTCCAACTGTTCCATTTAACGAACGTGGCGATAATGGGGTTTCAGTTCTCCTATTAATTGGATCTTATACGTATGCATGCCCAACTCATTTCATAAAATTCGCCAAGTTGATGTCGCAGAAAGGGCAACTCATTGTGCACGACGAAGAATCGAGAGGTTTGGGTCTTTAGCCATACTTTCAGCAACGGCAGCAATATTCTCCCTTGACCGCACGTTTAGACGTCGTGCAAGGAATTGCTCGATCAGCAACCGAACCGCTTTGCTGGAATTTCGCGATAATTCGTTGAATTGTTCGCTCGGTTAGACGATAATTTCTGTCGTAAATAATTAATAATTGCAATAATGAAATTAAATGAGATATCCTCTAACAATATATCCAAATTGACTAATCTAATTCATCAAAGAAATATAATATGCAATTAAATATAATCTACTATACAACCTAGTAATACATTAGTTAAATCAAGAAACAAATATAAATTATACAATATATAATCGTAATACGTTAAAATAAACCGCCAAGAAGATCATAGGTTCCGACAAACTTACACATATGCATATATACGTATACACAAGTAAGATCAAATAGATTTTACCTAAACACACATCAGGCGGCATGGTCATGTTCAAAGCTTTGTAATATGCTGGCACCAAGAGCTATGCTTTCATCTACTGCAGGTGCATTGTCGTATATTTTAAGATTTACGACGTTACTTATTTCTACGTATTTCAGTTTTTTTAATCATTTTAAAATACGTTTTAACGCTTCCTTTTCCTTTGTCGGCCAATATTGGGTTAAATACAGGAATTGTTAAGTTTTTAACCCACCACATTTTTTTGAATGACGAGTAAGCTTTTTATCCTTTTGGCTTACTGATTGGATATTAGTTTAACGTATTTTGAAGGAGGCGTTTTCTATACGTTACTTTGAGATTTTGACCGCATCAAGCTGCTATTTCTACCGCTGGTGTGACCCACCACCTTTTGAAAATCACCACTACTTGCATTTCACTAGATAACCGTCAACAAAATAATGCCACTTTTATCATTAAATTTTCGTAACGTATCAGGAAGAAACTTTTAATTGTTCGGAAATATAACCTTCCTAAGAATTTTGTAGCAGAGGCTTCTTTCAAACTCCATAGCTCAAGTACACCACAGCTTAACCGAGTCATCAGGAGCAGTTTCCATTCCAGAAAATTCGCATAAAAGGAGCCCTTCAAGCTAGCTTTCCTCAGACGCATTTTTGGGTCTGACGCTAGTTGATATTGAGTGAGTGTAGTCGTACACTTTAACTGGCTGAATTTTCCAAGGTAGCTAAGCCTATTCAAGTAGAGTGAGCATAAGTCGCACTTGTGAATCTGCATAGCATCCAAGTAAGCGCCACCAACCAAAACGCTTATTTTATTTACATTAAATTCAAACAGTAATTAACAAAATTCTATAAATCAAGATCAAGTATATACATATACTCCATTCAGTAATTTTCTTTCGAATATTTTGTTCTCTCATCACTCATTTCTTATTTTCATTCACTCATATCGATCATTTATAACACTTCCTTACCAACTACTTCGTTAATGGAAGATCAAGACGGTCAACGTTGGAGGAGGAGTTCAAACAACCATCCACGCAACGGGAGAACAGAGATGGCAGAGATCCAACACCACGGTAACGCGAAGAGAGCACCATCGATGCTAGTTTCATTATTCCACTTTGACGACAGCGAATAGATCTTACATTGCTACAACAAATACATTCATTTTCTATGCCACAAAGTCTTATTTTATTCAACAATTTATTTCATCATCTTCGTCACATGGACTGGATCCAACCACAGTATCTGCGTTAGAAATTCGTCAATCAATCATTTAACACCGTCAATTTCGAAAGATAGATGAAAACCTGATCACAATTAGTTCCTACCCAACCCTGATAACCTCATGCACGAGCATCTTACATGTTACAACAATAGAATAAATAATATAGCAGTATGGCAGTTAAAGAGAAGTAAACATATTACGATCCTGCTTTGAATAGTTCTGTAACAAAGTTTGGGAACAAAGTTTTTCAATAAAATAAATTCTATTACAATAATTCGAAACCCTACGGTTCGAGAAGATAATACACTTTACCTTTCATTCGAAATGTTATCTGCTTAATGTAATTCTATTACGAATTCCTTTCGGCATCGTGTTGATTCAATTTCTTGATTAAATTTGTGAGGCAAATAAACATCTTTATTCACTTGCGTCTCACGCAACATATAAGGGTTGCCATTTATCTGTACGGAAAATCTTAATAATAACATCTTTAGTATATTCTTTTCCAAAATATTTTCACTGATGGCCGATACACTATTGCATAAGTTGGAATCAATTTTTGTTACAATAGATAAGAGCATTAACCATCTTTTCTGGTGACAAAAAGCATTTCTCTTCGGCAAGAAGAACTGTTTAAAGCTTAACAGTTCTAAAATTATATTTTTAGACAAAGGCTAGCACAGATTTAAAAAAAATTATCAATCCAAACCATTACAGAATCGGTCAAATTTTATTTCGGTTTATAAAGTGCAAGTTATTCGAGAGACAGCAATATGAAGTCATTGAATTTATATCTAATCGACACAAGGTCCACGATTTGAATTAGAAGATTTAACATTATTTCTTTCAGCTAAATGCTAGTACAAATTAATAACTTTCTGTATAAAATAAAAATTTTGTCATTCCAAACGATTACGAAGTTGGTCAAATGTAAATTTGGTGAATATAAAATAAATTATGCGTGGGAGAGACATACAATGTGAAATTCCTTAAATTATATTTCATCAAGATCTACGATTTACATTAACAGTTTTAACATTATTTCTTTCAACTAAATGTTGGAACAAATTAATTTCTGTCTAAAATAAGAATATCACAATTCGGAATAATTACTAAGTAGATCTAATGTTATTTGGAGGCACAGAATATAAGTTATTTGCGGGAGAGAATTACAATGTGAAATTCCTTAAATTATATTTAATCAAAATCCATGATTAAAATTAGTTGTTTTAAGATTAGCCAAATCTTGGTAGAAGCTAACAAATTCTAGAAAGTTTGGGGCCGCCAGGCGTCGACAAAGTGGTCTTCGGAGGACCGGGGGTGTGATTTTCCGTGCAGCCCCTGGGGTGCACGGTTTGTGCCGTTGGACATTATGATGTCCTGCAGTAAAATTCGATTGGCTTTGAATTTATTTCAGTCTAAGACTGAGAAAAGGAATTTGGTATATTAAAAGAGATTAATAAAAGTGAGATTAAAAAAGTCAAGGACGAGATTTTTCCTATGCCCACTAGCCGTTTAGGCCCAGTACTCTATAGCGAGAAAGGTCTACGACCACCAGCAGTGGCACCTACCTTATTATTGGCTTCTTTCTACTTGCTTCTTAAGGTGGATACTAGACCACGCCGCTGAAATAAAAGAGAAAAAACAAATAAGAATTAAGTTCTTATATGCCTTCGTTAGAATTTAGTATTTTAAAAGTGTTCTTTATGTTAGCTTATAAATAAGCTTATGTATCGCAGGTAGCTGGTAAGTTTTTCGGTTCCTTCGCTGTCCTTTTTCGCTCTGCGCGACGCTTTTGATAATTAGCGTGCTTGGTTGTCGCCTGCTGTCTTCTCAGCGTGTCGCTTCATCGCAGTGAGATATCGGGGCAGCTTAATTAGTTGCAAGATACTTCCGTCAATTGACCTGCTCGATCGACTGTTCACGATAGAATGTGATTGTAGCACAAATAAAAAAAGTCAGAAATTTGCAATTTCAAACAATTTCGTAATCAGTCAAATATTATTTTGTCGATTAAGATGTCTATTTCGCCGTAGAGATATGCAAGATGAAATTCGTTATATTATATTAACAGTAACAATAATATTTTTCAGTCAAATGTCGAAACAAATTAATAAATTTTTCTATTAAACAAAAATGTTATTACATCAAACGATTACAAAGTCGGACAAATCTTATTTTGATGAATGAAATTCAAGTTTATTGCGGGAGTGATATATACAATGTGAAATTCGTTGGTTTATATCAAATATATGATATAAGTACATCTTTGGTCGCATACTTACTTATCTCGTGAAGTATTGAGGGGAAGCGAAATGATATGCACCAACGAAGAAGGGAGGAAATGACAGAAAAGTAATAGAAAGTAATAGGAATACATGGAATAGTGTGTGTTGGCATATAGCAGAGTTAGCAGCAAAATTAAGGGATGGCGTTTTCGTAAAATATTTAGTGAAACATGACATAATAGCGATGGTTGAGACATGGCTGGGGTGGAACAGGTGGAATGAAATAAGAGAAGGGTTATCGGGAGAATATTGTTACGGAGTTCAGGGGGCTAAGAGGAGAAATGTGAAGGGTAGAATGAGTGGGGTTGTAATAGTAGAGATCAGAGAAGGAATAAAGAAAAAGCAATTGAGGATGGTGGAGATGGAGGGGGTTAAGGGAATGTAAGTGGCGACAGGAGGGAATAAATGGCTTCTTATAGTGGTTGAGTCCTCGTTGACTGCTTCATTAACCCAATTAATCGGATTTGAGCCATCGGGCACGGGATTAATTTTAAACTCCAGTTTTCGACCTTCTAGATTAAATCGGCGAACGTGCGAAATTGAGTCTGCAGCAATCGTAAATTTATTCGTAGTGTTTTTTAATTGTACAGTTCAAATAACGCACACAGTTTAAAACACGTTTGCTCTCGACCACAGTTTCAGGTTGAATGATTTTATATGTACACATCAGCACCTTATATACCTACAACGACCCGATATTTACAGTTCGGGAGTCCGTACAATACTAAAGGAAGCACAAACGCGATTAAATTATACGTGCACGCGTTCGCGGATGACCTGAGAATGAATGCGGAGGATCTGGGCCGAGATATTTATAGGTGTGTGCGAGAGAGATAGTACAATGTGAAATTCTGGTTTATATCAAATATGCAAGCAAAATTCAAAGTTAACATTTTAATATAATTTTTCAGCCAAGTTTTGAAACAAATTTCAACAATTTGTTCACAATTTGTGTACACCATAAAAAATTTGTCATTTTAAGAGATTACGAAAGTTTCAGCCGCCTATTTTAAATTGTGCTTTTTTAAAGGAATTCAACGCACACCCGAAGGCACACCCAACATTCGAGGTGTGATTGTCTAACCTCGTGTCACCTCGAATTGTCTAACCTCTAAAATCCTGTGCATCAAATTTCTAAATTATTTTAATAGAGCCTGGAATCATTTTGCAAATATCTAACTACTCAAACGTAATACACATGTGGAGAGATTTGGTTTAAAATGCAATTTCAAAACTGTTGGAATTAGAATTTAATTGCGAAATTATTTAATGACATTAAAATCAGGAAGACTTAACAATGTGCTCTAAATCAAGGCGAAATTACATTTTCTATACTCATTATATTCATATAGTTATGCATATTTTACATAAACTTATCTATTCGCTTTTGTCTGTTATTTGTGTTAACGTATGTATGATTTGTATACGAAAAAATTATGTTTGACATAAATACATTAATAACATTATTGGTAATCTATAATACAAACTTACTCCAGTTAAACCGTAAATTTGGTACCATTGACACTTCCGTGAATTCGAATTTTATTAAACTATATTAAAAATTATATTTATAATACGAGGCTTGTCTTTGTGCGATGTGTAACGTTGTGTAAAAAACAAAAAAACATGTTATTAGTTTCGTAAAATGTTTGCTCTAGCTTTTGCTAGCTTTAGGAACGGCGCTTTGTCCCATACAATATTCAAAATATATAAAAAATTAAACAAAAAGGTTTGGTTGCAAGATTTAAGTGTGAACTGGTAAAGAGGGAACCGAGTATTGGATAAGGGAGGAGGAAGAAGGTGTAGGATACGTGGGATAAAAGAGGAAGGTTGGAAGCACTGGGTAAAGGAATATCATGGTTTTGAAAGGAATAAGGAGACAAAAAGTGTGCATTTTCTCTCTCTCTCTCTCTCTCTCTGCCTTTTAGATTTTTAGGAAATATGGTATCTTGCATAAACCAAAAGATAACCTATTTAGTTTTGATTGTCACCTTATAATTCTTTATTATATTCAATTAGTACAATAGTTGTTTAAGATAAACTAAACAAAATTAGTCTAATCTATAAATCGACTACTCATGAATCGCCCGGTCCCCGTAATTGTTTATGGCGTGGACAGCTCTGATATCCGCTTTGCCGTGGCCTACGACCGCTCTTGACTCTCTTTTCGGCTAATTTCTGCCTAGGACTTGTGAATTTGCCGACCTATTAATTCCCCAATTCCCCATTCCCTCATTTCAACTTTCATAGGAACCGATGTACTTAATGTAGTACAATTGCGAATTGATCGCAAAATTTGTAAAACAAAAAACCCCTGTTAAATTGTAATTTAAGAAAAAAAAATGTTTCAAATAAAATCGAAGGTGCTTTTTGTAACCAATACAATAAAGTTTATTCAAGGGTATTATCTTTTATAGTTTCTGAGATATATTATAAAGTTTGATAAACTTTTAATATGGCAACGTCGCGTTCTACACCACTGGTAAGGATGGCACTACTTGCATTCGACGCATAATACAAGATACTAGATGCCAGCGAAATTTCCTACTTTTAAAACGGAATTTCTAAATAAAATGATCATTTTGACCCCCCTCTCTCCCGTTCCGATAATTTAGGCCTTACAGGTATATATGATTGTTGAATCTCGGCTGCCATAGCGACAGATTGAGAAGCTTTAAGTTAACCAGAGCCATATCTTTGAAAGAATAATAATTAGACCCTTTAAATGTGGTAGCATTCTAAATAGAATTACAAGGGCTATCAAAATTTATAAATATATACAGGGTGCTACTAAAAAGTTGCTCAAAATCATTTCGGTATATTCAGTTATGCATATTGGTGCAATTGAGGTCCTCAGTCCTCTATAAGTTTCCCACGTTTCATTTTTCCAACTTTTATAATAATCGAGATATATGGGGTAGTAAATTGTTCTTTCAATGTCAAATTACTCCGACGTTTAATCCCTTAAATATTAAAGGAGCTTTTAATAAAAGATATTTTAAAAAATTACACCGAAAGTTTTCATGAAAATGGAGCGCAAAATTAAAAAAACACCCTGTAAAAAAATCTTTATTTGGCTTTTAACATTTTACCATGCTTATATCCTCAACATTTTATCCCAAAAAGTACATAAAATTCTATAAATTACATAAATTCCCAAAAAAATCGAAACTCGATTCTACTTCCATGGAGAAGACAAGGCTATATCTTTTTCCTACTCCACATCTACCTCCCTCTTTTTTCATACTTCTAAATTTACCTTCACTTTCCCCTATTCTATCCCTACTTTCCTATTCCCAAATTCCCTCTTACCCTCTATTGACTTCAGGCCCCTACTTCCTTCTTATCTTTCCTCCGACATCTCCCGTTCCTATTACCATCCCATCTCATTTTATTTAAAATAACACTTCTTCACTCACTGGCACAACGGCAGAAGAAAAAATGTGTATTATTCGACTTTTTTCTTTTTCTTCCCCTTCCCCTTGTCTTTTCTATTTTAACCCTTATTTTTAATTATCCCTAACTCTTTTCCCTCAAACCCCTTTTCTCATCTTTCCATTCTATCCCACTTCCCCTTAACTGCTTCTGCATTTTATTCAATCCTGTTACCACTCATCTACCTATCTCCCCTTCACTTCATTCTCTTTTATCCCACGTACTTATACTTAAGTTCCCCTGCCCCTTTTATTTTCTTAATTTCAATTCCCTTTTATTCTTTTTTATATTTTTACATTATTTACATTCTTTTCCTTCCTTCCGCTATAAGTCGCCTCATAATATTTATACTCTTCCCCTCTTTTCCCAAACTCATAATTCTTAAACCCTCTCCTTCAATAATCCCCACATACTCCACATTATACTTACTTTCTTCATTTCTTCCATATCTCGCCTGCCTTTCTACATCTCTCATCCTATCCATTATATCCCCCACTACATACTCCTCTTCACTTTCGTATATATGTTAAATTAATATTTTAGAAAAAATGTTTCAAATAAAATCAAAGGGGTTGTAGACCACCTATTCAATAAAGTTTATTCGAATGTCCCGAAAATGTTTTTAAAATTTAACGTGGCATCGTCGCGTTCTATATAAGACACAGGCAGGGAACTTTGTTATTCGATGTATAGTACAAGGACTATATGTGTGCAATACTTCAGCTCCCTATTCTGAATAATGAATTGTAGAAGAAAAAAAAATTTTTCAAAAAAAAAGTAGAAAAAAAGTATTTTCACCATATTGAATTAAAAAAAAATTGAAAAATCACTTTTGTGGAATCGGTCTACCTGCCTACGAAACACGTGTGCACCTGCCTACCAAATTTCAATCTAATCGGTCCAATAGGTTAGGAACAATTCTGGAACATCCATTGAAGTTGGCAATGAGGAAAATTCTGTCCTCAAAAGCGTTAATGTAGTTTTACACAGTGAAAGTTTTCCTGTTTGTCTCTAGCGTAACTAAGTTTCCAGAAAGTGCAAACTCCTTGAAAGTACAAAGAAAACATTGCCAAACTCTCTCTAAGTTCTGTAAGAATTCCAAACTGTTTTTAAAAATTTCAGAACCCATTGTCTCATTCCAGTCATACTTCCTTTCTTGAAGTACTCTGCTTAGCCTTCAGTCGTGCATATACAGTCACTTTGTCAGCGGTTAATTAATTCAATGCAAATTAATTTAATAAATTAATATAATTTGATATAAATTAATATAATATAAATAACCAAATAAATTTAATTCGTGGAAAACAAACTAGCTCGCTCAAAGCTATAAAAAGAGAATAAACAAAACAAACCCCCGCATATTCACATTTAGTAAATGTTGGTGGAATATAGGATATATATGGAAAGTGGTGGAATATACGTGCGGCACATAGTATTTCACGACAAAAAAGTTACTTTTAGTATGATTTAGACGGGACATTTTTAGACATTTCTATTGATGGCTTCTTGAATGAATATAGATAGCACGGACAAATGATAGCATGAATATAGATAGCACAGGGTGTAATTTGGATATGTTATGCAAGATATCTTATGATTTTGTTTATACGTCAATAAGGTTTGGTACGCGTTTGTACTAAACAGGCAGGTCACTAAAAATGTTCCCAATATTTGAGTACAGCGCGGCCAGCTTTGCTGTCCGCTTTGCCGCGGCCTACGGCCTCCGTATTTTCCCTGTATTTGCCTACGGCGCGGACATGGCCTGACCTACAACCCCTCTTATTGACATGGGCTACAACCCCTCTTGACTCTCTTTCCGGCTAATTTCTAAAAGACCAGTCAGGCCTTCGAGTCCGCTTTGCGTAAAATTGAGTGCCCTGGGTCTTATACTTCCCCAAGTTTTATTTTTTCAACTTTCATAGGAAGCGAGATATTTAATGTAGTACAATAACCGGTCTCAAGTAAATAAATCGCAAACTTTACAAAACAAAAAAACATCCTGTATATATCTTAGTTAGTAATTTTAGAAATAAATGTTTCAAATAAAATTGAATGAGCTTTTGATGACCTGTAGAATAAAGTTTATTCAAGTGTCCTATCTTTAATAGTTTCTGAAATATACCAAAAAGTTTGTAAAATTTTAAATATGGCGACATCGCGCTCTATACCACTTGCGGGGATGGCATTCAAGGATATCATTCAACGCATAATACATTATACTATATGCGAGCGAAATTTCAGTCTTCTAATTTTAAAACTGAATTTATCAATAAAATAATTTGATAAATTCGATCCCTTCCAAAAATTATAGATCCCTTCCAAAAATTATAATATGTACCCGCCACTGATGACAAGATTTATTCAATCGCGAAAGCATTTTATATGTCTCATACAACGTAAAATAATTTTGCCTGTATCTTTGCATATATGAGTTTTTACGTATGGCTTAGATGTACATAATATGATTGTTGAATGTCGGTTGCCATGGCATAGGGATCATATTTTTGAAATGATAAGACCCATCATATGTGGCATCATTGTAAATTAAATCACAAGTGCTACCAAAATATAAGAAAATATACAGAGTGTTAGTAAAAAGTTTCTGAAAAAAAATTTATTGCTCAAAATTCGTTAAGCATGCTCAGTTGATCATACTGGCAAAATTGAGGCTCCCTAGTATTAGATAAGTTCCCCAAATTTCAGTTTTACAGCTTCCATAGGAACCGAGATATTTAGAGCAGTACATTTTTTTTCAAGGTCAAATTACTCCAGAGCTATGACAGGCGATGTTTTCAAACTCGCTTAATCGCTTAGGTATTATGATTTTGGAAAAAATGTTTCATACAAAATCGAAGGGCATGTATATGGCCTATACAATAAGGTTTATTCGAATGTCCAAGCTTTTATCGTTCCTGAGATATTTCAAGAATTTTGTTAAGCTTCAAACGCGGCAATACCGCTTCCTATACAATTTGGCAACATGGGACTTTTTTATTCGACGCACAGTACAAGGTACTAAATGTGTGCAAAAAATCAATCTCCTAGTTTGAATACGAAATTTCTGAACAAAACAAAATTGCTCCTGTCGGTCCCATAAGGAAGGAGAAATTCTTGAACATACAGACGTACGGACATACAAACAGACCTAAAAATCGACATTTCTTTTATTTTTTAAGCAAGAAATTTTTTTTTAGAAAAACTTTTTATATAAAAAATTGTCCCTTATGAGCCCCCCCCCCTCCTTAAAAGAGTGTCTTATTTCTCTTTGTCTGTGCGTACGTACGAATGTACGTATGTTGAATCGGCTGGCGTGAATTTTTTCATTTTTTTAAATCCAATATGGCGGAAATGTGCCATTTTTACTCATAAAATCAGTTTTTAAACTAGGAGGTTGAAATTGTGTAAATGTATAGTGGCTTACGTTTTATGCAAAAATATTATGCGTCGAACAAAAGAAGTCCGATGTCTCTGTCTTATACAGAACGCGAGGTTGCCAGGTTCAAAGTTTGACAATATTTTTCAACATAATTGAAAAACTGTAAAAGACAGACATTCGACTAAACTTTGTTTTATAGTCTACCAAAGCCCCTTTGATTTTATTTGAAACCTATTTTCTAAAATCACAACAACATATAATGTACAGGGTGTTTTTTTAACTTTGCGGTCCATTTTCTCGAAAAGCTTCGAAGTAATTTTTTTCAAATTTTGTGTATCGAAAGATACTTTAATATTTAAGGGACTAAGCGAGTTTAAAAACAAACGGAAGACTTAGTATTGGGTTAATTTGAGCTTGAAAAACAATTTATGCCCTAAATATCTCGGTTGCAAATTATTACTGAACCGATTTTCAGTAATAATTTGTTTTTCAAAAACCTTTTTAGTAACACCCTAAATATTTTTATACATTTCGATAGATTTTGTAATTCTATTTAAAATGATGCCGCACATGATATGGCTAACTCTTATTGTTTCAAAGATATGACTCTTAGCAACTTAAAGTTTCGCCACTTATCGCCATGGCATTCAATAAGGCCTAAGTAATAGCACATATATGCAAAGTTATAGGAAAAAATATTTTACGTTGTATGAGACCTATAAGACTATAATACATATAACTTGGAGCTTTTGAAATTGAATAAATGGTATCAGTGGTGGGGGCAAATTATAATTTGGGGAGGGGTTCAAAATGATCATTAAAATTACAATTTAACATATTTACAGGGTGTTTCTTGTTTTGTAAAATTTGACGGCTATTGTACTACATTAAATATCTCACTTCCTATGAAAGTTAAAAAATAAAACTTACAAGATATTACATAAGGCCCAAGGATTTCAATTTTGCGCAAAGCGAGCGCGAGGAAAAGTAACTCAAAAACGGCAATGGGGAAAATGTAAGCCAATAATGACAGCAGGCGGCGCCAAAGCGAGACAGCCAAACTGTCCACGCCGTAGGCAAATATGAGGATCAGGGAGTAAATGGGTAAGCGAATTTCATGCATAGACGAATTTACAAGGGTAGTCTGGCTTCGCACGTCAGACTGCTCTTTTAGAAGAGCGATCGTAGGCCATGGAAAATCGGACAGCGGAGTTGTTCGCGCCGTAGGCACATACTGGGAAAACGTGTGTGAAGACTGTGGCCGCGGGAAACTGGATAGCGAAGGTGTCTGCGCCGTAGGCAAATATTGAAACCGGGGGATTCATGGGTAGGCGATTTATAGGTTAGACTAATTTTCCTTAATTTACGCTAAAAAACTATTGTGCTAATTGATTCTTTAGTTACATTTTATTTTAATATTAATTCACTTATTGGAACTGGAGAAGTAAGATTATTACATATTATGGATAATATGTTTATTTATTTTTGATTTTCTCATTTCTGAACTACCAATTCAACTTCCCCTTATAAGCCGAGAAAAACACATTTGAGAAATATTCTTAATACTTCTTTACCGCCCTTTGTTTTGTGTCGAGACAATTTTAGATATTTCTATATACGATTTCTTAATTAAATAGCTTCTTTACAACATGTTTTTAATTTTTTTATTGTTTAGAAACTTGTGAATTACGTTTTAAATAAAAGTGTTAAAAATGACTTTATTAATCTAACAAAATACTTAATCTTTTTTTTTCTTTAAATTTATTGACTTAAGTTGCAACAATAGAACACTGAACCGAAAAACAGTTAAAAAAACTATACATAATTGTTTTATTCGTATTCCAATGCGAGTTGAAAAGGTTTCACCCAATCGCTGGTATAATTTTGAAACCACTGGCAGGTTACAAAGCAAAGAAACAGAAAAAAAGCTATGCAATGCTCTCTCCTGAAAAACTTCAGTTATTATGGTTTTGTTCTTATATGTCGATAAGTCTATATGGTATGCTCCAGCTTCTCTGAACAGGTATTCCTAGAGCCGGTTCCGAAACAATGAACAGTGTGCTATAGCGCGATTTTCGAAAGAAGACGATCGAAAGGAATGCGATTGGAATGTTATCCCTATTAGGGTTATCCAATTTCAATTAAGAAATTGATAAACAAATTTTAAATGGTAAAACGAAAACTAATGAAT
>WYDF02296375.1:0-15883 GCA_009867245.2 Adranes taylori | reverse complement strand
GCACTACAAACGTCTCATGTGGAAAAATAGTATCAAAACAGCACCAGTAAGGGCACGCGGCTGATGAAGCGAACATCATGCTTCAATGCTAAGCTAGTTAACTACTGTGTTGTTCAAAGAATTATATATTTTATACTAGTTCGACAATTGTACAACACATATTAAGACCATCTGTGTTCTGAAATCATCACCCCGCTAGCTCAGTAGCACCGCGGAACACCACTGCCTAACCCCTATTCCAACCTCAAACCATCATTCGTCTTTGCATTCACTCTCGCCCCTACCATAGTTCCGTCATACATCATCCTCAACATTCTTACCATTCTAAATCCCCATCTCAACCATTCTCTCCCACAAATACTTCCTACTAATTCTACCAAAGGCTGATTTAAAGTCAACAAACATAAAATATAGCTTTCTTCTTTTCGATATTTGTTGGTTGATATCATAGTTCATATGTACAATATTACAATAGTTCAAAGTTACAGTATTATCAACCGTTCCCTTCCCCTTCATAAAACCACTTTGTGTGACGAAATCGCCCCTTTCATTCTAACCTCATCTTCCAATCTCTTATTCATAACCCTTGCAAACATCCTGTTATGCCATCCATGATTGTTATGCCCCTATAATTACGCACACATTCTCTTTCTCCTCGCTTATAAACCGAAACAATCTCTCTTGTCTTCCATACCACAAGCACCCACACCACTCCCTTCCATACCAAATTAAATCCACTCACTCCCTCCTCATTCACACATCCCCACACGTGTACCGGAATCCTATCCGGCCCAGGAGTCCCTCCTTTCATCATCCTCCTAACTTCCTCGTGCACCTCATTTATACTCATATGCACCGGCTCTATATCTCCATTGTCCCTCATTTCTCCGCCATATTTTCTTTCTGCATATTGTCTCTCCAATCCTCCAACAAGTTCCCCTCTACATTTCCTCTCACAGTCACTCAATCTTATCCCACATTTCACATTCTTTTCCCCCAACAATCCACTAGTTCTCAAATAATTCCACACCTCCCTTTCATTTTTTAACTCTCTTATCTTCTCTCCTTCCTTTAACATATTCCTTCATTCTTTCATTCCATACATACGCATTGTCTTCATCCCCTAATTGATAATTACACTTTTGATCATACTGTATGTAGCAGATAAATGGGTGATACGTATTAATAGCACATCAAGATATTACATTAAAACGAGTTAAGAATATGTTGTAATCATATATCCCAATAAAGAGCCATTATCTTTATACCCATCTTTGCAATATTACATATCGTATATGAAGGAAAGAAAAAAAAGTTAAAGAATACACGTTTTGTGGAACGCTGGTAGTATGATTAGTACTATCATTATATATGTTGTTGCAGTAACAACTCTTTAATAAAGTAATTTACGTGCATTTACAGATTACAGAAGCTCTGCTGGTTCGAAAATTTGCATCGTAACGGCCGGCACTCGGGGCACCGACCGTCAGAAAGCGCTATATCAGAATTTGAAAATCTTCAAACAGATTATACCGCAACTGATGTCGGTTAATCCTAATTGCATATTAATCATTTGTTCCTATCCAGGTGAGTATCTGTGTTATTTATATAATACAGATTAATTACATTTCTTTCCCATTTTAGCACATTTTACTACCTAGTCCTCGAGTACATTAGGTTATACAAGTAGATTCATATTTATTTAAAATAATTTAGATAGTTATTAGTGGTATATGTGTAGCTATCTAATTTAGATACTTATTAGGTACCGATTCTAGATCAAAAGTATTATGGGGAAATTGGGGTGCCATTTTCGATTAATTATCCCACGTATTTGACCCTAAGCCTCTTGCAGGATCTATAAGAAAATAAATTATGGAAAAATACGTCTGCCAATTGATCATTTGATCAAATTTTGATAAGCGATACATCCGATAAATACCCGACGAGTTACTGACGTGTAATTTTGGCATCGCATTTGAGATTATGTTATTATTTGAATACATAGAAATTTAGATATAAATTTGAGGTTATGTACGTTTAATAACACGTGTTCGTTTCCGTTTATCACCGACTAAGTGTTTGCTAGTAGTGTTGTTACAGAATAAAGCATGCTTAAGATTATACTTTTGACCACTAACTATACTGTTTTTCTAATTCTCTCTGTTTGTAATATCTCAGGATTGGGTTCTCAGCTCTGCATGTGTTCTCAGGATTGGTCAAAACATTCACTGTTCTCTGTTAATATTGTAAGTAAACTAATATTTTTATTGGTAATCATATTACATTGATGCGCAATAACGGAGTTACAAAAGTATGTTTATTGTGGCAAATATTTATAATACATAGGTATAACTCAATATTTTAACTTTCAACCAATGGTTGTGAAAAGAATCATAATTCAATATTTCTGAGGTTCTTCCATTTTCTTGCATTAAAAATAAAAGTAAGAAAAGAGTGACGAACTAAATGTGATTTGATTCGATGTTGTCATGATGATGGTTCCTCAGTGAAACTTTTCTTTTTATACGAGTGGGCTCAAGATTACGGTTGTCGGTGCTGACTGGATTAAATAGTTGAGCGATGGATGAGTGACGGAAATAATAATACGTAGTCGAAAATAGGATCATGCATTGTTGAAAATGTCGAATTTTAGTGATGCGTAGTAATGATAGGATTTTGTCTCTACGTCGCTGTTGCCCAAGTAATACTTAAACAGGCATCGGTGATGGTCTTCTAAGGTTGGTGGGTACAGCTATCCTTTACCAAGGGTGGTGCGAGTGGCACGTCGTCTGAAGCGGTGGGTGGGATAGACGAACCTGGCACTGATGTAAAATCTTCCTGTTCGTAGACCACTGGTATCGACTCAAGACAATCTAAGATAAGGCGCTGAGTTCTCAAACGACGTTGATGATTAGGTACCACTGGAGTCGGTGTGTGATAGTTCTCGTGGTTCTCGTGTGGTCGGTGCTTTCTGGCCCACTTTTTCTTCTCTCGATGACCCCCTCACCTTTGCGTCTGGGTCACGGTCAGACTAAATGGGAGAAAGAATAAATAACAATGCAAGAACAAGTGTAGAAGAATACAATGAAGAAGAATTTATTTTTCGTAGTAGATTTAAGATTTGTAGATTGTATAATAAATACTGAATATTTATTACAACGCTACTTGAATCAAAACAATTGACGGTTGCGATAGTGCTCACTGTCCGAGAAATCGATATGGTTGTAATTGAGAATTAAGACTTAATTAGCTCGATAGTTCTCGCTTCAGACTTGAAGACAGCAATACCAAAAACTGCATTTGGCCTGTTCTGGTTTGAGTTGATTTGTGGAATTACCTGGCAAGAAGATCGTCCTGGCATTTCGCCAATGGACAATGATTCTTTCGGTAGCCGTCGGCTAGCTGGGCGTGGCTTGAAGGAGACTTTTCCTACAAAATCGTAGGAAGTCTAGAACAATAGCCAATGGGAAAGTGGGAAAGTTTCTTTGCTCCGCTGGTAATTTTAACTATTAAAATTGCATTATTTTGTTGACGAAATTCGACGAAAACCTAAGAGATGATGGCTCAGATCGGTGCTGTCACCCCTTATGTAGCTTTACGCGATTATACTATTGGGAAGCATAAGTTACTCATTCCATCGTGTAAAGATCAAGCGAAGAAATATTAGCGCTATCCTATTCAGATGTAGAAACAGCCAATGCCAAATGAAACTATTAATCAACCGTTACGCATGAATGCCTTGACAACAAATTCTTAAAATTTGCCATTTCAACGTTAATTGTATGTAAGTTTGCATACATTAAGATGTTATATTTTGAATTATTCACTGTATACACATATGGTACAATGTTTTATATCAGATATGTATTTTGCATTTGGACGAATTAACGCCTTAACAAATTGAGATGACCATTAACGTATTTACCAATGAAGCAAGGGATTTTAACAATCAAAGTTCAGATTTATAATACTTGCATTGGGGTTTTTTCTGAGAAGCATCGGACCATCCTAAAGATGGCCAATGTTGTTTCTACAGTGATCGTAATAGAAAAGGGCACTTTAACAATCGAAAGTTCAATACGTTAACACATGTGGTTCATCTCCAGTATTAGACCACGTACTAACATGATATTTCAATGAAGAATGTTATACATTATACAATAAGATCTTGCGCCTATATTAGGAATAAGAGAAGGTATTGACAATGGCCAGAAACACGTGTCCACCTTGCTTCAATTTTTAAACTAATTCTTATAATATCCTTTTCATCACAATTTTCGAAATATCACCTACTTACTTAAAATTCGCCTTACTGCGTAAAGATAAATACTACTTACATTCTTCATTGAGGTTCATTTAAATATTAAATAGCACATTATAATGGATTAAAACAGATTCGTTTCATATGAAAACAGGTTGAATTATCAGTAAGCAGATCATATAATAATTCAAATTGGTTTATTTGATATGAAAAACGTTCAATTAATAGCGGTAGTCAGGTTTTCCCATAATGTATGTCTTATGGGACTTTTGTTCGGGAATGGGTATAGCTATACCACACTTGTTAGTAGAAAACCAATTCAAATAATCTTGATCAAATCATCCACCAATCTCAAAGCTATTAAAAAATCAGTAGAATTGAGTAGTACCCAATAATTTAGCATAGCCATGCAATTTAAGTGGTGCACCTGACAAATCAACTTCTCTGTTCATAGTACAATTGAGTAGTAATCAATACTTTAGCTATCAATAAGTTATCAATACTTTAACAGAGGCGTGCGACGGCAGTGATATATTCAACAGATCAGCTTCTCTGATCGTAAATGTTGTTTTAAAAGATTACGGATTAATAAGTAAGGGTGCCGGCACAACCCACATTGTCGACATGGTTAACAAGAAAGACAAGAAGTAAATTTGCAAGGCATTTTATTAGTACTAAAAAAATGCAGAAAATAAAAATCTGATTACTTCAAAAATCTTCTTTAATGCGTGGACAGATAACTCTAACTGTTGAGAAAGGTTAATCAACAAATCACGGAAAAACTATTACAGCTGTTCCTTGTAATTATTGTTGAATCAGGGTTTAAATATTTGGGCCTTGTTTCTTCAACATGCGGTAGCGTTAAAAACCATAAATCTTGTTCTCCAAATAATCAATTGTTGTATAGAACTGGCATTATCTTGATGCTGTCGGTTGATTTTCATGATTTCATTGATAACTTCTGAAAGTTTGGTAACTTCTTAGATACTGTCGAGCCTAAAGTAATTAATGCAATTTGCACAATTGATTGAAGAAACAAGCTATCATTTGCTTAGAAATTCTTCGTGATCAAACAATTTTTTTTGGATTTGGTTCACCCTGGAACATCCCAATTGTTGCAAAGTTTTCCTTTTCAAAGAGTCCTTTTCAACTATTACGAATATATCCAAGGTTCTTCACCTGTTCCAAGGTTTACTGTATATGTATTTTATTGTTCCTCGATCAAATATGTTTAGCATTTAATTACACCATTTGGCACAAGTTTTTTTGGCACAGATAAATAAATGTTCAAGCACAATCGAATATGTTTGGGATACACGCCAAACAAGGATACGTCTATATCACAGTTTGTTAGAGTTGATCTGTTTTCAATCATGTTGCGCACAGCATCGATGTATTTTTGTAAGATAAAGATGATTGCAGGAGTACAGGAAAACCACTAGTTTACTCAATAGCACGGTGTTCAAAGGTGTTAAGCTCGCCAAGTGACTGCAGGTAACCGCGCGGCTCAGAAGTCAGCAGCGTACACTCCGATGAATGTAGTAAGTGAATCACGAACTCACTATAGTTCACTCAACATCACGATGTTCAACCGTGTTAAAATCACTTGAGGACCTAACCGCGGTTTTCAGAGACTAGCGTCTTACACTCTAGGGGTATGGTAAGAATGAAAGAGTTCTCTATAGATCACTTAAAACCAATGTGTTCAAAGGTGTTAAGTTCATCGAGTGATTGTAACTAACCGCGGTGTTCAGAGGTTAGCAACATACACTCAGATGTATAGGAAATAGGTAAGATCGAAGGAGGAACAGAACTATAATAATCACATGGTATAGCGATGTATGAAAATGCTTACTAGACGCTTACTTATCCGCTGATGGTCGGTGGTTGCCGCTGCTGCTTACATCGCGGCTTGTCTGGCTTTGCTCGACTTGGTTGATTTATCGGATCTGCTGGCTGCTGCTGCTAGACAGCCTATTTTCGAGTTCACAATGAACAAAATTATTCAATGCAAATACGCGGTATTTACAGGAATTGCGCCGTCACAGAATCTTTGTTCCGCGTATCGATTTCTATGAAGCAGCTCACACATTAGTTGTTACGTTCTACGGTCCATCATACAAATCAGTGAAGCAACAGAAGTTTCCACACAAGCGACGACCCAAACCGTATAATACATAATCAAATCCCCTACTCTTTTCTACCAACGCCATATGTTTACCCATTAGTAAGCCAACAACAAACACTAACTAAACCTATCTCTCTTCTACAATTACTGTGTCTCTATTTACTGCGTGAACGTTAACGACTTCATACTATTTAGTTAATTCTATTTACATTTTATTACATTAAGCTGGATTATTACCAGTGAATTAGAATTATCTAGAATGTTCAGTAAAGTTTCCACTCTATGAACTGAAGTATATGCTTCCCCAAAATTAACCAGTTCAAATCTCTACATCTCCTGTTTTGCCTGAAAATTGCCTTAATACCTGAGCCTCCTCATTAACATTTTAAACTCTAATAGAAGGCTTGCCATTTACTAATTTTACTATTTCTCCAGCAACACTTTTTCCGAACGGGCAGGAATGCATGCATAGTTCTCCTGTGAAGAATATAAAGGTGTATCAAAACTAACCTCATCTATATTGAATGAAATATCAAAATTCTCAAAATCCAACTTAACCGCATATTTTCCCAAAAAATCTATTCCAAGTAAACCATCGATATCATCTGAAAATTTCTCAATGACATGAATATTGTGATAAAATACCTGATCTTTAATTTTAAAAGAAATATTAGATGCTCCTTTACTAAAAACATGACGGCCTAAACCTTGTAACCAAATCTTACTATGAATGGTTCTTTTGATTTAATAAATTACTACAAATTACCAACACTGAAGTGATTTTTAGTAAATGAACAATTTAGTTGCTATCTTTTACTATCAGGTCTAAAATTATGCCAGAATGCACTTTTTGCTGTTCTGTATTATTATTTGCACATTCCGTTTTTCTTTATCATGAAATTTATCCCTTTTATTTGAAACAAAACCATTCTTATTGTAATTTTTTCTATCGCGATTATAACCACTGCTCGCGTTATTTAAAAAAAGATTTCCCATGAATTATTTCATTCTTAACAACCTCATTTTCATCCATCGCTGTTCTTACTGCCTCTCTAATAGACTTTCAGTTGCGTGCGCGTACAATACGTTTCAAATCCTTATTGTTAAATCCCGAAACAAAAGAATTTATAGCTATACCTTCATTTGCTGCATATAATAATTTCTCTGTTTCTATATTATCTGACTGAGATATCTTGAGCTTACAAAGCAATTCCTCAATACTGCTGCCAAAATCATGCGCCTTGAATAACATCTTGAATAATAGTAATATTTCTTATAAGTATAAATAAATAATAATCTCCTAAAACTAATACATTGTACTTATTTGTACAAAGTAGCATCATCCAAATTTGAACTCAATGCAAGTTAATTATGTATTAAGATAATATAATGTAATTATTGAATTTTATAAAAACTTATTTGTTATTATTATAATAGAATGTATTAATTGAAAGGGTAACTTAGGTTCATATAAAGAATATCATTGTTAATTGATATTATTTGCATTTTATTACATTTGATTAGATTGATTTAGAGGAATGGTGCACATTCCACCATTAAAATTATGAAAGATTCCCCTTATTTGCTCCCACTATTGTTTATAGATATGCTGACTGATCCTTCACCTATGCGTAAGTATAATTGAATTCGATTTGTTACAAACACACTATCTAATCGCGATGTATGCGTGCGTACGAATATCCTATACACGTTTTCATGTGTCATTAGCAAGATAAGATTATATAAATAGGATATAGGACAGGACCACATTTAGCTCCGGATGTATGAGTGATATACTCAGTAGCATTTGAAAATTAAAATACCAAAACATTTAATTAATTTTAAATTTGAATATATTTTCCAGAGAATCCAGAGAATATAGAATGAAGCACAAAGAGGTCAATAGGGTCTAATGTGTTTCGAACGGCAAGAAAGCATATATTTAAGTATAAACTACACTCTTGTGTAAGATTCATTCATAGACTGTCAAATATGAAAACACATAAAAACTGAACTAAATATCTAGACTTCAAGGTGTTATTGAATTAGGGAATACAAGGTCAAAGTTCTTGAAAGAAAAGGGTACTTTATTAGTTTAGTTACGTAGTTGCGTTACGAAGTTATCCCTGTTATGTTTGGATACGCATGCATCTATATGTGCATATGTATGTACATGCATAGTAAAGTCTAATTCCACACCAATTTGTTGATTACATCACATTACATATATCAAACCTCATCGACTCATCTATATAATAAAATAATCACTTTCCGATAGTATTTTCGGTATCCGATGAATACTATTATTTTATTGGCATATTTTTATTAAACAATAAATATTTAATTAATTTATTTTATTTAGTTGATGAAATGTCTTATGTTGCATGGAAATTAAGTGACTTACCACCTCATAAGGTCATAGGAATTGGTACAATGTTAGAATCGGCAAGATTCAAGTATCTTATCGCGAAAAAGATTGGCGTTCAACCAAACTGCTGTCAAGCTTTGGTCATTGGTCAGGAAGGTCGCAATTCTAGTGAGTAAAATCTATATATAGTTAAAACTTTATACATCTTGTTTATTTTAAGATATACAGGTAGATGGCCCGAGGGATAACTTCTATATGTTTGAAATTTTAATTCCAAATTGAGACAAAAATTGAAAATACAATGCAATGAATGAATTTCAGCTCACTGTTCAATGTGGTTTCCTTTTACTTTGATTATGGTATGCAGGGGTTTCCAGCCATTTTTTCTAACTTCCATCTTATTGCTTTGTACATTTTTTTCTAAAATGTTCAATACGAGTATTTAACAATTTTTGCGTACACGCCTTTATAAAGCCCCATTTTACTGCCGCTTGTCCCAAGTTCAAACTAATTTATTTCGACTAAATGGGTCTAGTAAAGACGAAAAATCATGATAATACAACTTTTAAACCGTAGGCATCATGCACCAAGGTGCGTCGTTGTGGATTTTCTTTTGTTAAATCAGTTCTTCGCATCTGTTTTGAGCTACATCTTGACCCCACGTGAAAAATGTTGGATGATTAAAACATTCCGTCTTCAACTTCAGTCCTTTTCTTTAAATTTGGTATTTAAATCTTAATTAATATGAATTTATCACTGACAAGCTGAAGTAAAATAAAAAAGGTAAGTGGCTTTATGTATGGTGACCTTGAATGAAGGAGTCCTTGGAGAGAAAATGCATCATACTGTTCTTGATATCGTTTTTCTATTTCCATTATTGCTTGATGAAATTGTTCACCATGTTCTTCTGAATAGGTGCCCATATTTTTCTTGAAGATCTCTAAATGCGAATGTAGAAAATGAACTTTAAATGACATTCGGCAACCCATTTTTTTAATTAGGTTGCATACTAGCTGCTTGTAGTTATCTTCTTTTTGGTTGAGTTGCCTAAAAAAACCTTGACCGACTGCAATAAAACTATCCCAAGCAAGTGTGCAATGTTGGAAATATTTAGTTCCCCATTAGTTTTCTTATTTGTGGACCAACAAACATACCAGCTCATATATTTGCCTCTGAAAAGTTTGGGAAAAATTCTTGGAGATCAACTAGCAGTTCTCATTTTACGTTACTTGTACCGAGATTAAATTCGGTCCTTAGCTGCCAGTCACGTTGATTTTAATGTTGTTTGTCTGCCTTACTATTCCAAAGGCACAGGTAGCAGGGATGTTTTGTATAACCGCCTTGGAGACCCATCAGGAATGTAATCATTTAAAAATATCCTATCACTTCCCATTGATGAATTTCATACTGCAAAACGTTTATCAGTGTTTTAACATTTTCATACTACTCTTTTCGGTGAATATAGTGTGCCGGTAGAGACGGGAACTCATTGCTGTTGTCACGTAGGACTCCCTTCAGACTTCTGTTCAAGCTGTCAATAGTCGCCTTTCATGAGGTTGAAGCTGCAGACCTATTTCAGCAAATATATATGGGACGTGATGACAAAAACATAGTAGTTCAGAAAACATTATATGACGTTTTCGCTGAGCTGACATATGGACACTAGAATCTAACAAATTCCATTCCTGATGTCCCGATATTAGAAGTTCTGCCTTTGATTTGCCAAGTCCTAGGTCTTTTATTAGATGGTTGAATTCTTTTAGATTCAGAAATTCTTTCTTCAGAATTTATCGCACGAGTAGTGAGTAACCCACGATTTGTTTTGAAACCGCACAGGTATGTTGAAATAAGCCTTGTACGCATCACACAAAACGTAATAGGAATCCCAAAAGTGTTTCCTGGCTCGAGCGGATACAAGGATACCGCAGATATAACAATAGTAGTCGGGTGAATTCTTGCATGAGTGTGAACTTCTCGTTTTTAAACATTAAAAATGTTTAAACATTAAAAATGTTTAAAAACCCCAATTTAACTTGACATACAGCGCGTAACCAACATGTACACTAATGCGCATAAGAACACATACACTTAGTGAAACAAAGAAATACTTGAAGTACGACTGAATTGTCTCGGACCGCGCGGCGGGCGCATAAATACTCAAACGATAGGTACAAGAACCTTCGACAAATTTCGCGAGTTGTCCGAGCGCAGCATGCACGTTGGGGAAGGCACTGGAAGGTTCTAGTCGCGACACTGCGTTTGCACGAGCACTTGCCTACACTCGCGATAAATTGAAGTATCGCAGCGCACCTAAGTTGTCGGACCTAAGTTGTAAGTTCTAAAATCTTCGACGCAGCGCAACACTACTTTTTGCGACAGAATATATATGCAAAAGGTGTATTACCCTCAAAGTCTTGATATTTTTAAGAACATTAACGAGTTCGGTACTTATAACATAAATACATATTGTATGCAACCCAATACTTTTTAGTTTTTATCAGCCAACAATTTTCACGTGGGTCAAGCGGGAGTTCAAAACAAATGCGAAGAACTGATTTAACAACATAAAATCCAAAATGGCGCACTTTGGTGCAGGATGTCTACGGTTAAAAAGTTGTATTTTCATGATTTTTCGTCTTTCCTAGGCCCAATTAGTTGCAATTCGGGGCAAGTTGCAGTAAAATTGGTCTTTATAAGGGCGTGCACGTAAAAATTGTAAAATATTGTACTTTTTAGAAAAAATGTTCAAAGCAATAAGATGGAAGTTAGAAAAAATGACTGGAAACCCCAAGATTCCTCGCTTTTAGAGGCAAATATTACGACTTTTCTATTGGTGTTTTTGCGGAGAAAATTTTTGCGGCGAAATTGAGGACTCTCAAGGGGAATACGGAGAATTTTTTCAATTGTCTGGACCTTCCCACTTTTGAAGCCGCCATTTTGAGGCTGACTTCTGTACACGAAATATTTACAGGATAGCCTATTTTGTACGGAATTTTGTGCTCTTTCATTTGTTTCTTTAGATTTTAAGTGAGATTATCCGTTTTCGATACAGATGACAAAAACGAGCCAAAGGCCTCGTCCAAAAGCCAATTTTCAAGATGGCGCCCTATACGACCAACCTACAATTAAAAAATCGTAAAACCTTGATTTTTCGTCTTCAGCAGACCCAGAAAAAGTTGAAAAAGGACCCAAAGCAAAATTGACTATTACAAAGTGTAATCAATCACAATTGCACACATTAAGACACGATAAGCATCAGGGCAATACCCAGCCCACAATTATTCAAAGGAATATGCACGACAATATCTCGTGAAGTGCTGAAGAGTGGATTACAGTTTCAAATAGAAACGATCGAAAAGACATTAAATAGATGTCAATTACAGGTATCCACTCATCTCATACAAATATCAAGGCAGCTCCCAACATGTCATATCTTCATGTCTTTAGGCTTGATCCATCCACAGCAAAAGTCGACCTAACTGCATTTACAAGGTCTTATGTGAAAGATTCCATATGTAAAAAATCAAAATGGAGAAACTCGGACGTATATGCAGCATTTGAAGTAACATTGCCCTACGAGGGAAATTACAATAACCAGTATTTTGGTGTACGAGTTGCTATGTTTTCTCTCAATCTGAGAAAGCCATCAATGCAAACATAAATATTGTTCATCTGAACATACGAAGTATAAAATCAAAGAAAGAGGTTTTGAAAGTATTTTTAAACGAGGTAAAGTGTGATATTTTCTGTCTGGATGAAATATGGTTAGCAAAAGAAGATCTTAAGGTACATAAAATTCCTGGATTTGACCTGTGGTTGGCTTCTTATCGAACGGATTCCCTTCGAAGAGACATAGCTACGTTTTATACAAATGGGTTTTCAGTAAAAAATGTGGTTTTGAATCTTGAATGTATTCAGCGCGAGTTCGAATTCTGCGAAATTTGATCATTTAGTAATAACAACATCAAAATGGAATAAAAATGTATCGAACTTATCGCAGACTGTCCTTTGATAAATCTATACTGCGTTAGATTTAAGCGTTTATATTTGTTTAAATACTCTAATAATCTATCGAATATGCATTTTTCAATTATATTGGGGAATATAGATAAAAGTGATACCGTGCGACCACCTGTTTATCTTTTTTTTCTTTGACCTCCTGTTTATGTATGAATTTCCACCACTGTTAATATATTTTAATCTATTTTTAAGTCTATTCTATTTATTGATATTTATTGATATAACTAATTATTATAATGAAGGGATTATAAAAATTGTTTTATATTTAGTACCAGTTTGGTCATCTGTAAGTTGTGCTGGTGTACGCCTCAAAGATATAAATCAGCATATTGGTACAGATTTAGATCCCGAAGATTGGAGAGACATTTTCACTGAAGTCATTGATATGTACGTAAAACTGAATAACTATATAAATATATTCAGTTTTTTTTATTGTTTCATGCGTAGGTACTTTTTTTTAATTATTTAATATTTGTATACATAATTTTTATATTTCTTATATCATATACGTTTGTAATACGTATATGAAAGTACGTTTGTAATACGTATATGAAAGTATTGGATTCATGTTTTGAGGTTTTTTTTTTATATTTTACCTTACTACGTCTCTTGTATTTAAATCACTGCAATGTTTTCAAATGAAATTCAAAGAGGAATAATTTACCGCTCAAAAATTTAAAAGAAAGGCGTATTTTTCGATGGCTGTGTATACGTACGCATGTGCGTACGTTCAAGAATTACTCCTAATCTATTGGACCGATTTGGATTAAATTTGGGAGCAGGATAATTTGTCAAAAGCGATGTTTTCATTTTTCTTCCATAAATCCAATATGGTATAAATGCGCCACTTTTATTGCACAGATACAGCTTCGTATTATCTGTCGAATAAAAAAGTCCCATGTCTCTGGCTTGTACAGAACGCGACTGTGCCACGTTCAAAGTTTAAAAAACTTTTTAGTGTATATCAGAAACTATAAAGGAAATCAACTTTATTTTATAGGCTATCTAAAGCCCCTCGAATTGATTTGAAACATGTTTTTACTAAAATCACAATTTAATATATATTCAGTGTCCTTATCTTTTTTGAAAATGTTACGTTCCAGTTTCCCGAAACTTTCTTAAATATTATAGCGAATAAGTGACTTTAAAAAACCAATGATTAAACATGGAAGTAATTTGACCTTGAAAAAAATTTACTGCCTCAAATATCTCGGTTCCTATGAAAGTTGCAAAAATCAAGCTAGGGGAATATATGTTATTCTACGGCACCTCAATTCTGCCGATCTGATCATTTCAATATAATGAACTGATTTTGAATTTTTATGCTTCTTTTGCAGTTGGAAATCTTTTTTATTTTTATTATGAAGAACTATTCTTATATCAACAAAGGTTTTATTATGATTTAAGAAGCAAAAAGTGATTTCTAATCGAGAAAAGCAAAGCACAAAAAAACGAATTATTGACTTACAGTAATTATTATTTTATTCACTTACCAATGCCCAAATCTTCATGAGTCTTTATTTACTAAGAAAAAGGTTTTTATTTATAAAAACATTGTTATTTTTGGAAGAATTTATGTTATATCTGAATAAAATAAAAATTAGTCAAAATAGAAATCTATATTTCTAATTTTAAATAATTATAAAATATAATCAAATAATTGTAAATGATTAAACCACAAAGACCTTGTATTTTAGAAATTAGTAGTTTTACTATTGAGTACACCCTAATTTTCAAAGGAAATAAGGACAATTTTCACTATTCTAACATATATAATTTTTATTTGACATGTTTTTGCATAATTCGCGTCTCTTGCATGATTAGACTAGTTTTCACTATTTCTAATAAAAATTTTCCATTAAAATCAGATATCATTCAATGCGGGATAGTATTTATCTACGCCCAACACAGTTACTTCGATTTTACATAGTTAATAATTCTTTAATTCCTGTGTACATTTTTTACTGAATACGATAATTTCAAAATTAAACATGATAACTATGAACCCAGTCAAATAAAGCTTTTTATTGAATGGCTTTATATTTATAACTATCTCTTATTTGATTTGTACTTCTTAAACATTTGTAGCATCCTAATAGGCAGTTTTGTTTCAATACTAATCTAGTACAAATATAGTACAAATAGTACAAATATCATTAACTTTAAAGAGGTTAACGTATTTGTTTGTGTTTACTTTATATAGTGATGAAAATACTAGCTCAAAATTGGAATATCTCAATTTTGGAGAAGTGTTAATCTGGGTGTTTTGCTCTTTTAAATAAACTATTTTATGTAATACATTTAAATGCCCTTAATATTTTTAGACGTTTAACATAACTATAGAATTAAATTAGGAATATAACAATAACATAAACTGAAGATGGTGCAACACGCACTTAGAGAGACGAGAGGGAAAATGTTATTTCGAATGTACATACCTAATATCTAATTCAAATATTAGCAAACTCCATATATGTAATTAATTGGGTTCAAGTAAAAAATTAAAGTTCTCTTTGGAGAAAAAATTGAAATGGAGAATCGACTGAGAAAAAATTGATTTACCCTATTTAATGTAAATAAACTCTATCATCAACAAAATTATGTATCCAACACAATTTTATATAATTTCAATTAATATTAGATTTACACAAATAAGTGTTTATAACGCCATATTGTGTTTCCTGACGTATATTCTTACATTGTAAGTTGAGCGTCTGCGAGAAACAAATTATCGCATGAGTAGATCAAGACGAATGCACGTTAAAGGAGAGATAAAAAAATGTACCTTGGGAATATCCTTAGCATATTACTGTAGAATATCGATATAATGTCCCTAAAAAATATACTTAGAAAGTGCTATCAGGCAACAAATTGTCGTATCATATACGCATCATACACGTAGAATATTCAGAATATATATAGCACTTATTTGTGATATACTTAGAATATTTGTGTTATATGGGGTATATCCTGACAACTAACAATAATCTCGAAAATGACATTGAGGATAGTTACCATATCTCTTACCATATTGCTAAATCTGGCAAACACCATACCATTGCTGAGAATTTGATTCTTTCCTGTATTAAAGATACTGTTCGTT
>WYDF02296364.1:0-15883 GCA_009867245.2 Adranes taylori | reverse complement strand
GTTTATTTATATACTTGAATTCTTTTATTAATAGTAAGAAACTATATGCGTCTATCTTGAAATTTATGGTTTTTTTTGATTTTATAAGTTCACATAGTGTAAAGTAGAAAATTAAGTTATATAATATAATCTAACATAAGAAAAAAATTTAAATGCACGCCATTGCTAGTATTGAATGTAAACTAAACGTGACAACAAACTTATGATATAATAAGTATCAAAAGCGTTCTAGACGGACAGACGGACAAAGCTAGACGTTAAGGATAAATATTAAATATAATATTTCACTGTCCTAACTTGGATAGATGGTATTTGCAAGCTAAATACCACATACTAAATAATTAAATAATGTAACAAAGCTCGTATATTGTATCTATCTCTTAAATATTTTTCAATCAATAGTTAATAACATTTAAAAAATCCCACGGTAACCGAATATCAGTTATAAAGCAGTAAAGTCATATTCTTAATTAATCATCTCTTTACGCTATTTCATGTTATTTAAGTGCCATGTACAGTAATAATGAAATGAATTATTCGAAGCTTACTGCTTTAATAAGTTTGAGAAAAACCGGCGTACAACCAATAAAAGATTTATTATTCAGAAACTGATGCGAAAATTTTATGGGAAGCAAACTGTGTCGGAACTTTATTATATCTTGCAATAACCTCATTACAGTTAAATCATTATGGAGAACAGATCGAAAGTATAATTAGAAAAATATTCGTTCCATTTTCTTGTATAGAATATAAACATTTAATTAATGGATAAATATAATAGATCTTGTGGAAAAATGCAGCTAATAGGTTTTAATAGATTACGGCTTTACAAAACAACAATTGGAGTTTTTCTTAATAGCAGTACGTCAGATAGTTATAAAACTGGAGTGAGAGGTTAAGGAAACACGTTCCTTCTCTTGTTATGTCATGTCTGTAAAGATAGAAAACAGATGTAGATCCCATGTATGGTGTACACCACTCAAGTGGTGGACAACCGGTGATCCGTAAGAGAATTTTACTTGTCCACAAAATTAATAACTATTATACTTTTTCTAAACACATATTATGTATTCTTGTAAAACTGAACAAACAAGTATTATTAGTGGTCCGCTTTAGAAAAATTACAGAAGGTGCATAATAATTGCATAGAGTAGCAGAAAATTGGTGGAAAATTGCTGAAACATGCCGGAAATTGATTCAACCTAAAATACTTAAATATTTCACGTAACCTTCTAAACAATCACATTTTATAAACCTTCTGGTTAAATTTGTCCTAACCTTTAATATGTTTGGTTGATTCCTAATAAAATTTGCATCATTTTGTACTGGTTGTCAAAATTCCTGTCAGATTAATAATTAATCTCATAAGGGAAGTGTAGTAATCTCCTAAGCAAGAGCTGGCGGGAAAAGTAAAGCTCCAAGATGATAGAATGTTGCTAAGTTAATTGAAAAGGAAATTGCACAGATATATGAATTTGAACTATAGAAGAAGTTTGCGGTTAAACAAAACTGGGCTGTGGAAAGTACTGAAGAAAAATGGTATACGATTAGGAATGCTCTACAAGAAACTGCTGAAGAAGTTTTAGCGATGGAAGAAAAGCTGTAAAGACTAGGCTGGTTTGATGGAGATTGCAAAAAGGCAATAATGAAGAGAAATTAGGTCAGAAAGAAAAGGATAAGTAGAGCAACATGAAGTAATACAGAGGAATACAAAAAGAAAAGAGGCAGACGTAGCCTATAGAAGAAAGAAGCGACAGTCAGAGAAGAAATGGATCATAGAGCTAGAAAAAGAATACAACAATCAGGACGTGAGGAAGTTCTACAAAAGAATACAGGAATTGAAGAAAGGCTTTCAACCTCGAACGGTGTTCAGTAGAGATAAAGAAGGAGATTTGATAGGAGAGGAAGAACAGATTCTAAACCGATGGGCTGAATATTTCAGTTGGGCTGAACTGCCAGAAAAAGATGAAGCTTATCCACCAAATGATAGTGGAAACATGGGAAAAAGAATTGATGCAGGGCCAGTAGAATTTGGCCCTTATTTGTCCGATTCATACGAATAAGGACAAAGCAAAGTGTGAAAATGATCGTGGTACAACTTTGCTTAGTGTCGTATATAAAATATTAGCCAAGGTAATGGCTATGAAACTAACCCCACTCGTAGAAGAGATACTGGGAGACTACCAGTGCGGATTTTGACCGGGTAGATCAATGAGAGGCAATACCTTCATCACAAGACAAATAATGGAAATATGCTATGAATATAATGTTGATGTACACCAACTCTTTGTGGACTGTGGACTTCAAGTAGGCTTACGATAGTGTGAAAAGGAAAAAGTTGTATCAGAGTTTGATAGACATGGGGATGTCAGCTAACATAAGCAGATTGGTATAAACGACCCTTACTACCACGAAATGTCAAGTTACAGTAGAAGAAAGCCTCACTAAAAAATGTGTGGTTAATCAAGATTTGAGACAGGGAGACGTTCTATACACACTACTGTTTAACATAGTCCTGGAAAGACTGATGAGAAGGGTGGAGATCAATAATCCAGATTGTACTGTGTTTAACCGTATAAGCCAAAATATAGCTTATGCAGACGATGTTGATATGACTAAAAGATCTGGAAGAAGGATTGGGGAGATTAGAAAAGGAGGCAGCAGCTTTGGGACTTTGAACCACACCAAAATGTAGTATTTATTTTCCGCCAGAAGAAATGCAGCTGAGGAAGATACAACTCATCAAGTTAAATGGGGAACTATGAAAGATGTATTTGAGGGCGTTGGTTAACCGAAGATAACAACACAAGAGAAGAAATAAAAGCAAGGGTTGTAGCTGGTAATAGAGCTTACTGTGCCCTGATTAAGATGGTGAAGTCGCGCAGTCTCAGTAGGAGGTCAAAGGTGATAGTATTTTGAACTGTTATAACACCAATGGTAATATATGGTGCAGAAACATGGATAATGACTGTGGCAGAAGAAGAACTTTTGAGAAGATGGGAGAGAAAGATACTAAGAAAGATTTTTGGTGCAATGAACGAGGAGGGACAATGGAGAAACAGAGAATTGGATGAACTATACGGTTATGCAGACATAGTTTGGGAAATAAAGAGCAACAGATTCAGATGGTTGAGGCCCGTAGAATGAATATCAGAGGATAGAGCTGTCATGCAGCTCTACAAGAGGAAATCCAGGTGCCAGAAGATGCAAAGGAAGACCACGGACCGTTGGCTGGATGATGTGTTCGTATATCAACAAAAATAAAATCCATGGGGTTAAAATCGAGACTCCGAGCAGGAAACTCATTTCCTCTCTGTATTTAAATAATTTTGTGTCACTATGGAAATATGTGGTGAGGTGTCATCTTTCATAACCCACATACTTTAATGGCCACATTAAGCCAAAGAACACTAAACATCTTTGGTTTAATGGTTTAATGGCTCTTCGTTGGGTTACGTTTCAACGGCTGTTCAACATGAATGAAAAAGGATGTCGTTTAAATTTACATAAAGAGTCTAAAGTCCTGGCGAAGAAGGGTGCTAGAAGAGTCCATATCATCGGTAACGAACATGGTGAGAATGTCACTATTGTTGCTTGCGGAAGTGCAACAGGTGCAATCGTTCGGCCGATGATATTGTTTAAAGGTAAACGCATGAAGCCAGAGTTCTCTGATGGTTTGCCAGTTAGCTCAGTGTGTAGCATGACACCTAAAGGATCAAGGACAAGTAAGAATTTTGTACACTGGCTTCAGCACTTAGGACAACACAAACCTGCAGGTCGGTGTGTTCTATTGTCTGACGGTGCCAAATGCCATCGTAGAGGAGGCCGAACAGCATGACATCATATTATACTGCCTACCGTCCAACACAACCCATGAATTACAGCCGTTAGATAAAGCCGTTTTTCGGTCCTTCTATTACCACTGGGAACATTTGCCAAAATATTCGCAAAGGTATGGGCCAACTCAATGGCTTTGCCCAATCTTAAGGCTGGATTTGCAGCAACTGGAACGTTTCCCTATGAATCTACAGTTATACCTGACATTACATTTGCGCCCAGCACAGCAACGGTCTGACCTGATCCTGAAGTCACATTGCCTTTAACATCATCGCAGTCTCCTCAGCCACGACCTTCCCGAGAAAGAACTGACTATCGATTGGACGTAGATATTCTTTCAACAGAAGAGGAAGATGATGTTGAGGATGCTATGCTTGCCAATACAAGTTCGTTTTCAGACTTACTCCCTGCGCCAAAAAAAGAAAAATCCCCAGCGTACAAATACTAGAAGACCTGCTCTTAATAGTAAAGGTATAGTTCTGAAAAAAATCATTGTTTCCACAAGAACCCAAACGCTCAACACCAGTAATCCAAAATACTCATGAAAGCAGCAACGCAGTAAAGAAAGGCAGATCATCCAGAGAAGAATGGTGGTACTAATTCCTTTGTCAAGAAGATGAGGTCAAGGACATGCGCATATGCAATACTTGTCCACGAGGACTGTCCAAAGACGACAAGGATATTTTTATTTGCCCCATAGTATTTTGACAATATTAATGTGTTTTAAGAAAATAAACTTCTTTGATCATTTAAATGAATTTTATTTGCTTGCTTACTATATCTGGCCATATTGGGTATATGGTGTACCTAAATTGGCATAAGTGTAGAGTTGTCAAAAATCTCTAGCTACAACTTTCTAAAATTTGTTATTGACTTAAAATTCTAACATTATGTGTCCAACTTATCACTTTTCATGTCCTTATTACTATTGGATGCCTAGTATTCATTATCTCTGAAAAAAAAATTTCTTAACCTTAGCTAGGCTACAGGTACCTCAGTTATCGTAAATTGTTGACACATAATGTGGATTTTCAGTATTCCAATAGGGACAATTTCTCATTTGCGTGTTGGCGTGTTAAAGTACCTTCAACAGTAAAATAGAATGTTGCTAACGAAATTGTTATTTGCATTTGGCTTATCAATAATGAATTGTGTAAATTCCATTCGTCAAGGGAGATCTGCGGATAATAAATTCTGGATAATGTGTAAACTTTTTTTTAGATTTCTGAAAACTGAAATATGGCTTACTCCACTTATTGTTTATACGCGCCTGGTACTTAATTAGGGATCATTTGCAATTCCACATTATGTGTCGTAGTAGAATATGATCCTACATCCCGCGTTCATCCATTCATACCCACTTTTATCTATTTGGTTGCCATGTTCTAAAATTAGTATATTTCCATTATTTGCTCGTCAAACATGTAGGAAGTAAGGAATAGACTCCATTAAGCAAAACTTTGAAAACCTCTGTCTTCTTAAAGCATTAAGTTTAAACCAGGTGGTAATAACTTAAGCAAGTAGAAATAATTTATCTAAAAATTTAAGTTTACTCCTTGATCGAACTTGAGTACATTGTAATTTTTTTCAGTACATTGTCTAATAGAGAAAAATGTTTTGCTTTACTTAACTCAAATTCAAATATACATTGAATCGAATAAACGTATACCTATGAATCGTCTTGAATGTCAATATTCTTAATGTAGTTTTTGTACTTACCTATATACACGTATGTGCGCCGTTTAATCATGTATTCATGCATATACGAAGAATATCAGTAGAAGCTATCCTGATTTATAAAAGGGTCCCCTATTCTGGGGTTATAAACAGCTGCATACCAGTTCAAGTAAGCACCATTGTTCGTAGTGCACATACAGTATATACAGCATTCAATTAAATGAGAAATATTATATTTTGTTAATCAGTTCATTAAGCGCCTTGAAGGTATTTGGAAAGATGTTAATTAGTGTAAAATTACCACTGATTAAAACTTAAGAATATTAATGTAGATAAAACACCTGATAGATAAAACACTTTAATAGTTCATCTCAACTTGTAAAGGTGCTATTTCGTCCCAATGCATTATACATTGCTAATAATGCATTGCCGGACTCATCATCCGGTGTAGCGCTCTCTTGCGCCTATAGTGATACGAGAGGGTACTGACGACAGCTACCGCTATGCCAGAAACACGTGTCCACCCTGCCCCAATTTTTAAATTAATTCTTACAAAATATAACTATTCAGAAATATGTGATTAATAATATTTGAATTTCAAAGGTATAGTACTGCGGCCAAAATAAACACCAGGTCGCTACTTGCGGACGTCTTTTGTCAAAATTTCTAAAGGGCACACACATGGCGCATCACCCGAAAACCCAAGCTATCTTTGTACAGCATCCAAAACACGTCAAAAAGAAATTTAAAAACCGCGTCCATATCAAACTCCGCCTCTGGAATGAACCTATTTTGTTAAAAGAAGAAATCTGCTACCTAGGCGTCACCTTCAACAGGATGTTTAAGTGGAATTCTGATCTAAACAATACTCTATCCAGGTTACTCAAATGCGCTAACCTGATATCCACACTCCGAGGACGCTTTAGAGGGACCCATTCAAAAACTCTGCATCGCACTTAAAAACCTACATTAGGCCACTGATAGACTACAGAGCTGTTTTATATTCAACACTTTTTAATGCACAAGCGACTTATAACCTGTGAACGTGGAACACTTCGAAACATTCACAGATTACATTTCTAATTTCCGAGTGCACTACTATATGAACACTGCTCTGCCGAACCTATCACAGATCGTCTAAAATCTCTCCATTCTAAATATCAGCGATGCAGAAAACAACCCGATAGTCCACCAAAACTTTCGTTCTGATTCGAAAGCCATTGCCACCGCAACAAACTGCCACGCAAACACTTCCCACATCCGCGAGCTTGAATTATCCAGACCAGGCAGGAACCTCCTGATGATCTACAAGAAATCCTTGATTAATCCCTCTTTCCCTTAGATAATCCCATTACCAATATATTAAAAAAGACAAAAACAAAAAATAAAAAACAAACATAAAAATCAAAAAACAAAAGAAACACACCTTTTGACACTACTCCTATTCCATTTAAATTGAATCCTTTCATGTCAACAGTTTCCCACTTGCATAGAGATGTAAAGAAAGGTAATAACCACTTCTAACAAGCAAGATCCGTTAATTAACCAAAAGTCCCTTATCAGTCGACCATGATATGGCCAAGGTTTTATGCAGGTTTCCCTTGGCTGTAAAGCAAATGTTATAGCGAATCTTTCCTGCAAGCTATTTGCTACCACAATATCTACAATTTGCCTACTCACTACGAGATCCAGGCTGAAGAGGATGATAACTCCTAAAGCCTCCTTCAATCAAATTCTGCAATCTCCTTATCTAAACAATTCTAACGGGAGTGGAGTTTTAGTGGGTAAAAATCCCACACTATTGGATGAACCGGGGATCCTTCGTCTTTTTGAAGATTTCTCCACTTCCTTGCAAAACAAAACAAAAAAATATGGTGTGGTCAAAAGGAGGGCATATGCGGCTCAAGCTAAACCAGAATTCTTGACTTTACTATTCTTGCCAAGTCGAATACATCAGAAATTGTTTTGGGATAATTGAAACAACAAGCGACTTATGCAACGACAAACGACAAGAAGTTTTAACAAAGAAGATCGATGAATTTTACCAAAAATAAAAAATATATACATTTAAAGAAACTTGCTCCACAAGATGGGTGGAGAGACATGACTCTATAATAATTTTCGTTAAACTTCTGGATGCGAAAATTTGGATGAATTTAGTCATTAAACTGACTGTGATGCGTCCACTGATTAACTCCAACCGCAATGTGAAATTTATGATTTTCCTTCTTGTAAGCGAATTCGTATTTAGCAACAGGATTTTATTACGTAGATTTGGATTTGGTAGCCGAGTACACCATCCCCAGATGCTTCAAAATCAATTGTTGGATAACCGACAAAAAGGAAATGATCATTTTGAGACAATTTTTCCTAGAGCAAAATCAATATGTGAGAAATATATGCCAATTACTATTTCGAACAGAATAGTAATTGGCATATATTTCTCTCAATAAACAAGTCGATGGGACCAATGTAGATATTAGTGATCTCGAATCGTATTAAGGTATTTCTGCCATCTATGATTAATCTAATCGGAGTAAGCCATATTCCGATTAGATTAGTAATATTTCATATAGATGACTTTCTAGAGAACGGTGTCTTCATCACGAGTGAACAAGTACATGTTGAATTTTTAGTATGAAAAAGACAAATGTCCGAAATCGTCTACAACGGGACACTATAATTGCCACGCTGAAACTTATGAATATAAATATAAATGTTAATGAAGTGGCTAGAAGACGCGTCGTATGAGCACCTATTATCTTATAATTTCCTATTATTTTCTAACTTGTTCTCATATAAGTGCGTAATATCTATATCAACAGCGAACGGTATACAACATTAAGAACATCAACTACTACATGTAAACCTAATTGCATTCAAAAACTAATAATTCATAATTCGAATTTTCATTTCTATCAACGGCCTGCTTGTGGTTAGTGGGTTAGTCTCGGCTTTCAAAGCCGTGATGCTCTCTAATAAAGAAGATGCTGATGATCCCTTACACTAGTAGGTGAATTGTCGCCATACATTTTGAACAAGCCGCTTTTTTAAGACATTTGTGATTACTGATATTACGTACCTATCAAAAATTAATATCTGTCGATATGTTTGCTTGTCATAACGTTGTAGCAGATTCACTTCCATTTATTCTTTAATATACTTTGTTACAAACTTTAATAAAATTTAATAACAAAATTTGATACTATTTTCTTTATCTATGTCTTTATCTATGTCACCGTCAGGTCTTTAAAATATCACTTAGCTTCTTTCCAGTTGCTTAAGTATTAAATATTTATGATAATAGAATTTTTGCTAATAGAGTAAGCCTTCTCCAGGCAATCCTTCAATTATTCTCAAATTATCAATTGTTGATTAAAGAAGGATGAGAAGTTTTCGGCTGCTTTTCCTCATTTCATCGATGATTTTGGGCAAACAAATTGTATACCATTTAGCATTTACTGTTCTTAGATCCTCTTCGACACTGGTTGCGACATATCCAGTACAACTAAAGAATCAAGTAATCATTTGCTTGGAAATATTTCGTGAACGAAGAACTATTGTTGGATTCGGATCATCTTAGAACATCCAAAGAGTTGATTATTACATAGTGTTCCGGCACATGACTTGTTACCTGTTATATACGGATTTTGCAATTATTTGGTCGAAGCCTTTGAGCATTTCCTTACAACACTTGCAATAACCATTTTTTTTGCCTTGATCAAATTTGGGAGTTTAGAAGACTACCTTAAGCTTCTGAAAAGATTCTTTCAAAACTACACATCAGAATAAAATGACAAAAACATCTTTTCATTGTTACTATATCTTGCTTTAAGATGAAACTATTTTTAATTCTCTTATAATTCTAGAGTCACTTATAGAGAAACTAAAAACTTGCTTCTTTGTAAGTTATATTAAAAAGAAATCATAAGAAATAGGTGTCCTGTGTTACTCATCATTCAATGATTAATAACTCAAGAGAGATAACTTAGAGAGAATTTAGGTGTATTTTGTGTTAATCTAAAATTACATGTGATTTAATAAAGGTTTGAATATAAATAATGATTATAATGATAAATATAATGTAATAAAGATATGTTATGATATTTAAATTTAAAACATTTATTTGTGTGTTGTGCATTATTATCGCGGGAAAATGAGAATAAGGTTAAAATAATAATAATTATAATGAAGAGATAGATTTGTTTTTGTAATCTTATAAGTTGGAATGTTAGTCATTTGATGTAACACGATGCTCTGCATTATCATTGTTCCATTCTCCTATTATTTTATTCTATAGTAAATATAATTTAGTCATAATATTTCGTATTTATAAATAATAATGTATAATTAGCGGTACAAATTAAAAATTATAATAAATTACGAAAAATTAGGTTAGTGTTTTAAAATACCAATATGAACTTAATTTCGAACACATGTATTCTAACATATATATGTTCCCGGATTAAGGCTATGGAGGTTCACGACCTATTGTCCTCCCATCTCCCAACTAGATCTTTTAATTGGATTCGAATTAAATATCTCTTCTTCGTCCAACGTTGTGACTGACGTGTTGCGACTACCGTGGATATTGACGTTGAATGGAGCAATCTTCTAATCTCTATATTATTCGTTTATCTATTGATTTCAAAGTCTGCCGATCGTTTGCTTGGCGCGCTGCTTTCCTTTTCACTTCCGATCCTCCCTGAACAATTTTGTCCAATGTGTCATGTCAAGAGATGCGTCCATAAAATTTCAGAATTCGTCTATATGTCATCAATGACAATCTTTGTACGGGTTTAACCTCAATTACGATGGAGACATTTGTCCTTCTAGGCGTCCAGGGAACTCCCAGCACCATGCGCCAGAACCACATTTCAAATGCATCTATTCTTCTCCTGTCGTTGGAACGGATTACCCAGGTCTTTGAAGTGTAAGAAAAAACCGGAAAAACCAGTCCAGATTTTTGTTAGCTTTATCGTGGCCGAATGAGTAAGTTCAATTCGCCGTCTTATTTCCAATTCGTAAGAGCCAGACTTATGGAGCATGGAGCCCAAATTCACAAATTTTTCGGCGATTTCAAAGGTCCCTATTTTTGTAGGTAGTTTTTGATTTTCGTTACCTCGGTCTACTATCATGACTTTTGTCCTGTTGGCATTTATTTTGACCCCATAGTCTAGGGCTTACATCTTCCAGTCTGTGAAGAAACTCTTAAAGCTCTTCGGTGCTTTAGCTTCAGAAGAGTATTATCCCCAAATAGAAGGTTTGAAAAATGCCTTCCACCAATCTACTCCTTCGTTCCAGTTCTCTAAAGTGCGCCTCATCACTCCTTCGCTATAGATGTTATGAAGTAGAGGTGAACGTACGCATCCTTGCCGAACGCCTTTCCTAATGCAACATTTTTTGGATAATGTGTTATCTACTGTAACGACCATCTGCGAAGTCTAATAGAGGCTTTTGACTAAAGTGATAAGATGACATTGTACTCCAAATTCTGCTAAAGTCGCCCAAAATTTGAGCCAACGAACGTTATCAAACGCTTTCTCGTAATCTACAAACCACAGATACATCGGTACTGAGTGTTTTCGGGCCTTTTCTTTAAGGTGCCTCGCATTTAAAATTTGTTCTCGAGTATCTCGACCTTTCGCAAATTTGGCTTGTTCTAGAGCTATTTCAGGTAGCCCGTCTTGCTTGAAGAATATACAACATAATCTTGCTGGAATGTGATAACAGGACTATCCGACTGTAGTTCTCGCAGATTATCCATGACCCTTTCTTATGTAGGAGAAGGAATACTGAAGTCGATCAGTCCTCTGGCAATAAACCTGTTTTCCAAATCTTGTGACGCAGTGTGCAAGATTTTCTGTCCCTTTCGTCAAGAACCTGTTTCTTCACTGCTTTGACTGTTCCTTCGTCTTCGGCATGTAGTAATGAACCCACGTTTCATCAATAGTGACGTAGCGACGAAATAAATCCTTCGGATCACGTTTTATCTTCGTCAAAATCTGCTGCTGGGACTCCGTCATACGTGTACGTTTTTGGTCGATAGTGAGTAAACGCAGCACACATCGCGCGAATATATTTTACATATCCAAATGTTTGTGTATGATGGCGTGTACACGCTCAGTTGATATGTTTGCAGCTTCTGCTAGCTCACAGATTTTGATTCGACGGTTTTCCATAATCATATCATGGCTTTATTGACGATTTCTGGTGTAGTCGCGATGTTTGAGGGCCCTGGGTGGTTATCATAAAAACTCGTACGACCTCCAACAAATTCATGTTTCCAAAATTTAACTGTTGCTAGCGAGGAGCAAACTCACCATAAACGGCATCCAGTTCGGCTTCGATTTCTCCATTGCTTTTCCCTTTGTTGTGAAGGAACTTGAAAGAGTTACTGAAAGGAACTTGAAAGACTTTTTCCATTCTTCACAAAACACAAAAGTTGCTTGCTTGCGACAGCTGTAAAAACCAAACTAATTGCTCTTTCTGCTTCAAATTGTGACAGACGTCATGTGTTGGATAGCAGATGTCAAAACCAATGTGACGTTCGTTCATAACTAACGCCATCTGTCACGTAACTAACGCCATCTGTCGAAGGTTACATTTATGTCAAACCACCCTCATATACTAAATTATAAGAAAGTAGTATATAGTTATAAAATATTTTATATTTATTAATTTTACATTAATTGATTTGTAACGTGTAAAACAAAAAAAAAGTGTTTTAAACAAAAAAAATTGTTTTATATAGAAAAATAATTGGTGTACAAGATCAGACACGAATTTCCAAACACCAGAGGCCGTAATGCATAGTCTTTCATGTCCGGCACATTCAGTGCCATAACACCACCTTGAAAGTATTGTATTTCCAAGAAACTGAAATGGAGCAATTTCTAATTAGAAAAGATGCAAGTGATAAATAAGATAAACCGAACGAGAACAGTGAAGACAAGAAAATTGTATCAACAATAAAAAACTGAAATACGATGAGGATTATGATAAATATGGATTCATTCCATCTGATAATGATCACAGCCGTTTTGCTTGATTTGCCGAAGAACTCTCGGCAACAAAGCAACGTTGCAACTACATCGCCATATTGAGATAAAGCATCCTGAGCAGATAGGCAATCTGATCAGTTATTTCGAGAGCCTACGATCAAGTCCTCAAAGCAATCGAAAAAATTCAAGGAATTTATGATCATATCAGATGAAGCTCAAACTGCTAGCTACTTGATAGCTCAAACGCCCAAAAGAAAGAAACTCATCGCCCAAAAGAACGAAACTGACCCGGGAGCGGATCTTACCTGCTTTAAAAATTGCGGCTGGATGAATGTATTGCGAGAAGAATCGAAGACATGTCAGATGATTTTGAATGACAAATGAAAAAATGCTTTGAGGATCGTGCAAGAAAATGGGTTATATAGCTTATGGGCACAAACATTAGCACAATAAAGCTCAGTTGCTGACATTTTTGAGGTTCACTAATGCAGAAAAAATTGTAAATAATTTCTTCTTTCATCAAGAACTGAAACAAAAAAACAACTGGCGCGGACATTCTGAATTAGTCGATGAAAATGTTACAAAGTACAATTTGAGATGGAAAATTGTGTCAGCGTTTGCACAGATGGAGCTCCAGCTATGCAAGGTTTGAAAAAAGGATTCGTCGTTTTCGAGAAAAATCCAAGTGTCAAATCTGTTCATTGTATGATTCACAAGTTCGTCTCATCTTTGCAGTAACTCTAAATGAGGTCGTCAAAGTGGTCAACTACATTAAATCGAGCGCTCTTCGATCGAGGAATTTTTCAGCTCTTTGCGAAGCAATAGATTCTAATTACAAAACATTGCTTTATCACACTGAAGTCCGATGGCTATCGAAAGAAAAAGTTTTATATCGGTTTGTTTTAATGTAAATTGAAATTATCTCATTCATTGATACCGAAAAAATTGATTTTCCTTTCCTGATGAGTAATGCTTGGTGGTTGCGAGTTGTATTCTTGTTTTTTTTCGATTGTTTTTGAAGATTTAATTGTAGACTCTCGAAATAACTGATCAGATTGCCTATCTGCTCAGGATCTTTGTCTCAATATGGCGATGCAGTTGCAACATTGCTTTGTTGCTGAGAGTTCTTCAACAAACTGAATGAAGTTAATTTAAGCGCTCAGGAAAACATTATCACTATCGCTAGTAAGTTAAAAGCGTTTAAGGCAAAACTTCACTTATGGAATTTAAAAATCAGCAACTCGAACTTTGCTTCTTTTCTGGCGGTTGACCAGAATCGTTTAAAATTCCTTATCAAGCAAGAAATCGAAGAAGTTTTTATCAGCATCTTTTGTGGAGTAGTTTCCTAATTTGGATATTTCGGAAATGAAATGGGTAGTCAAGCCATTCATGGAATGTGAAATTAAAAACCTTGAAGGAGAGAAGGAAGAAAATTTAATTGATTTAAAAAACGATTTGATTTTCAAAGTATTCTTCGCTGAAAAGGAGCTGTCTGAGCAGCAAATTTCCTAAACTCAGTAACAAAGCCGTCGAATCACTGTTACCATTTGGAAGCTCTTATCTCTGTGAGCAAGGTTTTTCAACGCTTACGGAAATGAAGTCTAAGAAACACGAGAGACTTCAAATGATCGACAAGGAAATGCGCGTCAGCCTTTCGAAAATTGGTCCTCGCATCAATCTCATATGTGCTGAAAAGCAATCAACATTCATATTAATTAAATTTAGGATTTATCCTTTGATGCCTTTATTAATTAAATATGTTTCAAACTTGCAAAATAACTGTTTTTATTGGTGATTGTCCATAGATTGTGTCGTCACGACTTTATTTATGGACAGTCCCTCAGGTGCTCCGCGAAAAACAATTTTTGGAGTTACTGCGCCACAGCTCGAAAAAGGTTTCCTTTCACTGATAAACGTATCCCAACACAAGTAATTTTAATCAAGATAGCAAAAAGTAAAAATATTTTTCCTGGTAATCTTTCATTTTGTTTTACAAAACGATTATTATTAATAAATGAGTAAATAACCTTAAACAAATAATTTGAGAAATGACTGGCGTCACGTATTTTGCGTTAAACAAAGCCAAACATATTTTTTCGCTAAAAAGTTAAAATATTTTTAACTAAAAAACGAATTTCACTAGTTCAATTTGTAGGGAATACTCCCGTCATGTAAATGGGTCTTAATTGTTGTAGTAGAACCATACCGAGTTGTAAAACCAAAGCTGTAAAATTAGCATGTCTATCAGAGACTGTAATCCAGATCTCTTTGAATTTACTCCGGTTCTTACATGTGTTCTGCTCGTACATGACATTACCTTTTAATAGGAGTTTACGATTTTAACTGCTGTATGTAATGTCGCAGTTGTAACAAAATGTCTTGCAAGCTTGAACAATCACTACAGAATATTTCATGCACATGTGGATGTAATCTCATGTGTGCCTATTATCATTTGCGATCTTGTAACCTTCAAAAAATCATTGCTCTAGCAGCCCATACAGCATTCACTCACTTATAACATCTGAGAGTTCCTCACTAATAACATCTAGGCTGTAGAATATTATTTTCCGTTGGTCTACATTCTAAAAAAACAATGTTGCGACGATTCCGTGCGACTTTATAGTGCTGGAGACTATTAGCAGGAAAAAATTCAGTATGACCACGTAATACGGGCAAAGTAGTGCCCGTAATGAATTCTCCACCTTCCTGGTAAAAAAAAAAACAATTACAGATAAACATGTTTTGCACCCAATTATTGCACCCTTTCCAAGTTAATTACAACAAACCCCGATAGACCATGCGGAAAATTGTCTTCCAAACCGGATTCCGCAAATACCTTACGGTATAACCTTATTGTTCTAAGGATTCCATGAGATGATAAGGTATCCCAATGAAGAAAATGATGTGTCAGTTGTCGATTGTTTTTTTCTTCTTCACACTTTCATAAAAACATGCAAGTTCTTCAGTAAGCTACATAAAATCGATATACTCGATTTATTAAGTTTCGATCCCAGTAAATCATTCTAATTCCATCACTTTATGTTCTCAGTTATAGTATGGTTGACTTCTTTCTGTTCAACATCGAATCTCCATTATACTAATCCGTTACTTACATACTAATTACACTAAAATTTATCGGTGTTCGTTATAAAACAGTTCAAACGATGCGTTGTTCTTTAATGCATTCAATAAGATCTATTCATCTTCTTTAAACAGACGAAAATGAGATTTATGCGAGAATGAATCTAGCAGAGTATCTTTTAGCAATTACATACATTTATTATATGGGAAAAGTTTTAAATAAATGTTTGGATACACGAGTGGTAAAATGAGACTTGCGAAGTACGCCTTTCCCGCACAGCAAC
>WYDF02296353.1:0-15883 GCA_009867245.2 Adranes taylori | reverse complement strand
TCTTTAGTGGTTTTTACGATAAACATGAAAACTTAAAATTAAAGATAAACTTAAAAAAAGATATTAATCAAGTTAACCCTACTTGAAGAGGTCTCCCGACTGGAACCAACTTTAAATATTTCTATGACAATAGTGTCAAAAACCCATAACCTGGAAGTGGTCCCAAAGAAAACAGAGGCAATATTGTTTAGCGGGAGGCGAAATATACAACAGCCGCAGCTGACACTCGCCGGGCAGGAAATCAAAACACCTCCACACATTAACTATCTCGGAGTAATGGCTTTTGCACGGAGTAGTAGCAAAAGCCATGTGTGAAACAATGTGCTTGGGGAAACAAATATGCTTGGGGAAGTATAGTAGGCTTTACCCGTTGGCGTTACCCTGGGCCCGCGCGGACTCTCGGAGGCGCTGAATAGAGCTTATATAGCCTTGTCAAAGAGTACACATATGTTCTAACAAGTATTTAATTTATATGAAAGCGCAGATACGGTAATATCGACAACAAAATTAAATACATATATCAAATTCAAAATGTCATTAATCACACTAATGAAAGACGAGCGGTACAAAAATTGAATTTTACTGAGATAGAGGTCTGGAGCAAAAGTTAAGATATGAAGAAATACTTAGCAGTAAATGACATAAAAAGAGTTCAACTGAGAATAAATCTGTTGATTACTTTCTGAACGATACATATAAAATATATGGGTACTAGAAATTTACAAAAAAAAAATGCTTATTTATACAAGATATATGTATGTGCACAATCTTTAAATCTTCCAAATTTGTGTAATGTATAAAGCCTGGCATTTTAGTTCTGTTTGTTTAATATAAAATTTGTACGATACATATGCATATGTATAAATGTGAACGTGATGTATATCGTCAGACGAAAGCAAATATTGACAAAACAAATATAAGTACAACAAAGTTTATCTCTGCAAACAAAGGCCCGGATTGTTTAATCTATTTACAATATTTGTTTGGGCCGCTTTAGAGTGTGTATCTATGTCTCTTTGTGTTTATTTTTATTCCATTTGAAGCAGCAGTATATAAACAGTTATGATTACCAGTAGAAAAAAAATGACACTGAAATCAGTTGAAAGTATGCCTTCCGGTAGCCAAAAGACATAAGTTTATTAAGCGAGAATAAAAGTTCAGGTTTAATCTGAAAATTTCAAAAAATACATTTCTTGTCCAAAATAAATAAAATGCTTCCTGTTCTTAAATAAAGATGGTACCTGACTCCAACCGAAAAAACGTTATTATCCGATTTTAATTCTGAAAAAGTGAAATTTTTTCAATATATGTGTCTATACTTTTTTTCACAAGGCAAGAGGTCGCTTGCATAATTGATGTCTAACAATTGCGTTTTCAAATTTGTGGACAGCATATTTTATTTTGATTGATACATATTTTTTCTTATATTTTATTTGTTAGTCATTTCCATATTAGCCGGACAAATTGGTTAATCAAATGTTCAAGACTGTACAAAATTACATACCAGATTTACAGAACATCGAGGTGTTTCTTCTCTATATAGACTGTTCCAACTCTGATTTTGGTCTATAGCTTGGTGAAAAATAGTTTAGTATTGAGATAATTAACAAGTTTAGGCTGATATGAGTATTTGGAGAATATAGAAGACAATTCTTCCCGATAACAGGTTATAGGGCATGTAATTTGAATCATAGCGTCCGATATATCCACTGGTATATTAATAGTTGATTTAGGCCACCCTTCTGCATTATTAATAAGCCATTGGGGGCCACTCCATCCAAAGATGCGAATTAAATACAGAATTCGCAGTTATAGCGCGGGAAATAAGATCTGCAACCAATTATTCAATGTAAAGTGATTGATGAATCTGTTCAAAAAATAATAATGAAATGTAATGCTTCTGGATTGTGGAACCTTTTGAAATAAAAGGAAGGATCGTAGCACATAGCTTTAGACAGGCTAATGAAATCTGTTTTATAGGTTCTACATTTAGGTGTAAATAAAGAAATTTGTGATTGGCTCTCATTATTCGAAGACTTCAAATAAACACAAATGCAATAAATTCTTTGTAGTGAGTCCGCAAAGCCATATAACTCTATGTGCGTGAGGAGTGAATTTTAGAGAGTAAAATTCAGAATTGTTTTTTACTTACTTTGTGTTTAACTATTCATCAAATCTGCAGACTCCAAGCCATTTGCTGTTTAAATATTTTTTTGTTACGTTGAAATATTATTTGAAAAATGAATACTCATTTAAATTGGTAAAACAAAGAAAAGTGGATGTTCAATCATTACATAGTTGAACAAAATTTCTACGACTTATTTTTTAGTAAAATGCAGTTTGAAAATGCATTAGAATATTTAATTGAAATATTATTTATAAGATATAGTTACCCGCTTCTACAAATTACATTTACTTTAACCCAATATTTTTCAGTATGTGACACTATATTGTTGTTTGTTGGTTGATTCATTCGAACAGGGGATAGCTAGAGAATGAGAATCACTGTTCCTATACTCCAAGATATTTATAAAAAAATATTCTATGTAACCAATTTATTACTTTCTTTCAGATCGGTGGGGTTATATGGAGGATGTGAACCACGCTACTTACACGCTACTTACTGCTTTTTTGGAGATATCTCCAAAAAAGCATCTGGCTTTATTTCTTATTGACGGTGTCTGAAGGATAGGGAAGAGAAATTCCTGTATTCGAAACATGCCCAGAAAATGTACAATTAAGTTAACAGGATAATTCACTACATATGTAATTTAATGCTCAAGTAAGGACAGTAGGAAAGGCTCAGAGAAGTTTTCATAGAATTATATTTCTTAGTTAATGTATTTACATTTGTTAAAGTCCCATTAATAAAGTAACCCTCTGAGCCCTTAAAAAAAATTCCCTTGTATAATATAGTTGAAACATTTTACTAGATTAAAATATTTTATATCGCAACTACGTAAGTGACATATTTATGATTCTCAAAGGTTATTAAAATTCATATGAGTAATAAAGTTCTTAATAATTCATATATTTAATCTAACGGGCTTTAATAGTAATATAGTTAAGAAAATAGCATGATACTAGCTTGCATTTTATGCGTACAAAAGTCCACCTATATAATGGTGCCAATTCTTAGCACGCGACAATACAAAAATGTCATTGAAAATAAGTAATCATGAGAACCAACTGAATGGATGTATGTTTAAAGGTCAAATTATTTAAAACGACATTGATAATAGTGCATGCTGAAATTATTTATTTGTATTATAATAACTGTATCATAAAATTTCATATACATAATAGACTGATGTTTATAATAAATACGAGATGTCTAATTTAGATGTCTAGCACCCGATTGTCCAGGAACCGGTTTCCTAAAAAGGTTACTCCACCATTACCAATACTTAGTATCACTAGGTACGGTAAAAACAAACTAACTCATGTCATTTAGCCAAGAAGGTGAATAAAATCATTTACAACGCTACACATGTTCACTATGTTTTATTACTTCAACCTTCCTGTTTCCTTACTTCCTTACTCCTTTCCCGTACCGAACTATTCACGTGATACTCTGATATGTTTACTCGTCAAATATACTTTGTGTCTTCGCTTGTACTTCCTCGTCTGGGCGATTTCTTTGTCTCTCCAGTATTTCTGCTCTTCTCCTAACCGATTTGGTTCCTAAGTCTTAGACTTTTAGTTCTGACCTGAGATCTGCGTTTCTAGATTACCAAGTGGCGTCTACGACCATCCTAGTGTGTTATATTTCCACTCCTTGTTTAGGTTTGATTTCGCTTTTACATCAAATTTTCTGTCCATTATTCATTCCTAAGCTGTAATATCTTATACAGACCACTAGCTCTTTGTAACACCACTACCACTCTTCTGTTTACGTGGTTTTTAAAATTCATTATTACTCGAGTTTTGATTTTCACTTTTAGAGCTCCTCACTTTTAGAGCTCCGCAGTTTTATATCGTTTACTTTCGATTGACTGTTCCCAAAGTAAATGATTTCAGCCTTTTCTTTGTTTAGTTTTAGCTTCCACTTATTGCAGTACTTCATCATAAAAAAGTCTCCTATATAACAGGAAATATTAGGAAATATTAACTTCCTGGAAAACTATTAAGTTAAAACAACTGATTACTCGCAATGGATTCTAGTCCATTATATAAAGCTAAAAAAAGTAATATAATAAAAACCAAACACGCAACAAACCAATATAAAACATATAAAAAATAACCCTCATAAGCAGATGGCAATATGTTTCGAATAGAATATTTAACGATGCCTATCTGTTTATGAGTTTAAAACTCTAAATCCGATTCATAATTAAAAAGATAGTATTAACGTGTTAACTCTTATATTAACTCTTATACATTATGCATAATCCATGAGCATTAAATATCCTATAAAATTATGGTAAATTGATTATCTACATTGGTGTGGATCATAAATTATTTATAAGCGATTCAGGTAACGATTACGTCTAATACAAGTCGAAAATTCCTGCATTCGAAATGAATTCTATAAACCTTTACTTTTCAATTTCAACCATGTAAAGAAAAAGACACATAATGTAATATACATTAATTCAAAAAAAACACTTGGTAAATTTAAAAGAAAAATATCATTTATCTACAATATGCTTAAGCCTCATTTATAGCATATTTTCCAATGGGCAATTTAAATTAAATAACTCAGACTTAGTAAGTAGATTTTCTTAAACGGTCTTAGGCCATAACATGAACAGATTTTTAGTATTTTAATGCATTAAGATCTTGCATGAGTTAAAATACTCGTAAAGATGAATGAACTAGAATTGATCAACGCCAAACAAGGGGAAACCACTGGATTAAAGATTCTCATGAATATCCCAAAACCAAACATGATGGAATCAACCACATAAATAAGTGCTGGTGCTGCCCAAGCCGCCCAGGAGTTCCTTGAATAGAACATGGGGGGGGGATAAAGCCACCCCTAGCCGTGGTTATGCCCTAATTTGCAATATACATGAAGTACCCTCCTAAATTCAAAACATTAAAATTTCAACATAAAACGTGTAAACATTAGTTGAAGCTGGAAAATGGAAAACCTTTTAACAAGGTCGATATTGCGATAAATGGAGTACGCAAGTCAAAATGGCCAAACAGCAGATCCTTTAGTTCACAACGATGCAAAGTATATTATTCGGGGACCAACGAGAATTAATTTCATGAACGCGGCAACATATGACTTTAATGAAACACCCGCCAAATTCTCAAAAAACATAAAGAGTGCACTTCCTGGAACTCTCTCAAAGGCGGCATTGAAGAATTAAAAAGGATATTAAAGAGCAGATAGATTTCATAAAATGTAGCCAATTTTAATGGATAGAAACAAATTACTTAGTATAAGTAACAATTCATGGATAAATGGCAAACATTTTTAACCAGTTCCTAGAAACTATGGAGTACTTTAGTCGGAAACCAATATGTTTCGGATGCCTTATGAGAGATGAGCACATATCTGAAACGATAAATTGCAACAATCTTACATGTGCACCCGATATCTCAACAGATAGGGATAATTGCCGCAAAGCTTTTGCCAAAAGCTAACGACTGTACAAGACTTGTGACCAGCATTCTAAAATCTTTGTCAAACAAATAAGCACTGAATCGGGTTGGGCACAATGCCTTGGGTATGATACCTCGGTCACAAACGGCCAAGACGTCACAGTACCATATCTATAATATAGTTAAATTCTGTATGTGGCCTTACAAATTGTACCATTACGAAGGTGGCTTGACATAAATCTAGCCTTCGATAGATGGCGCTAAGTGACAACGAACGCAATATTGGTTTTGACATCTACCATCCAACACAAAATTTGAAGCAAAAACAATTATATCGGTTTTTTGTAGCCTTTGCAAGCAAGCAACATTTGTGAAAAATGGAAAAAGTCAAATATCGTTCAGTGATTAAGTTCCTTCACAAGAAAGAGAAAACAATGTAGACATCAAAGTCGAACAGGATGGTGTTTATGGCGAGTCTGCACCGTCGCTAGCAATAGTTAAATTTTGGAAAGCTGAATATTTTCGTGGTCGTACGAGTGTTTTTGATGATCACCACCCAGGACCCTCAAAAATCGTCACTACATCAGAAATCGTGAACAAAATTTATGATATGATTTTGGCAAACCATCGAATCAAAATCCATGAGGTAACAGAGGCTGCAAACATATAAACTGCAAAAAAAATGCACACGTATAAGGGCTTCGGAGAAGCTTTTGGCGTAGATAAAACATGATCCAAAAGACTTTTTTCTTCGATATGTCACTGGTAATGAAACATGAGTCCATCACTACACGCCGGACACGAAGGAACAGTCAAAGCACTGGGGAGAAATCAGCGAAGGCAGTTTTTTGGGGTGCGAAAGGCATTCTTCTTATTAATTACTTGACAAAGGGTAAAACCATAACTGACGGTTACTACGCAACATTATTGGGCCATTTCGAAGCGGAATTAAAGAAAAACGCCCGGGTTTGACTCGCAAAAAAGTTCTCTTCCATCATGACAACGCACCCGCTCACAGAGAGGGCGTCGTGCAGGCAAAATTGAACTACTTAGGCTGCGAATTTGTCGACCACCCACCGTATTCATACGATCTAGCCCCTTGTGACTTCTTCCTGGTCACAAACCTAAGAAAATGCATCGGAAAACGCCGTTTTGCAACAAAAGAAGAAGTGATGACCGAAACCCATTATTTTGAATAGCTCGAACAAAATTACTTTTCGGAAGGGATGAAGAAATTGGAATGTCAGTTTCAAAAGTGCATTGCCTTAAAAGGGGACTATGTTGAAAAAGAAATAATAAAAAAAAAATCGTGCGTCTTCTTACTTAGGTTATATTTCCGTCAAACCACCCTCGTAAAATGCATTGAATACAATAATAATGTCAAGGTTCATGGTTAAAATAACATCCCCAAATCAAAATAAATAAAAAGTTGATACAAAGTGACAAATTGTTCACCAGGATTTAGTGACTAGAATCTTCAAGCAGCAGAATCTGTATTATACTCGGAACAATGTTTTGGGCATTAACTACTAAAAAACCGGCCTCAACGTTATCATATCATATTCAATCTGGAAAAATTCTATAATGTTAGATGTTTCGTGGCTTTAATGATTGTGTCACAAAACTATATTGATTACATAAAAGATTCAGTTGGTATTTGTAGAATTATATAATTAAATATTAAAGTGCCCATAAATGTTTGGTACATCCAACAACCGTCTGTAATTTCAAAATCAAAAAAATTGTGAAAGCCCTGATTTAATTAATATCAAATGTTTCAAAGTCAAAAATTTCGCTACAAATTGTTTAATACTTTTGTAGTATTTGGTATCTACCAACAAAACTTGCATCTGAGCGACCAAATATACAAAAGAAGTTAACAATTATTTCCATTGTACATTTAAACATTTGACAAGTTGAATTTATTAAAAGTAATAAACTACTTCTATAGTTAATTTAGTAGGCAACAAAACTTGAATGTGGGCGGCCAAACATACGAAAGAAGGCGTCATTTAGCAATGATTTCCATTACAGATTAAACATTTACAAGGTTCAATTGATTAAAATTAATAAACCCACTAGCTACTTCTAAAGTTAATACAGTGGGCAGCAGAAACCTACATGTGGGCGGCCTAACATACAAATGTGGAAGTGACTTGACAATTATATCTATTGCCGGTTAAAAATCCCAAAGGTTGAATATATTAAAATTAGTAAACTAATTAGCTACTTCTAATGTGAATTTCGTGGACGGCAAAAACTGGCATTTGGGCGGTCAAACGTACGAAAGAGTAAACCATTTGGCAATAATTTCCATATAGATTAAACATTTGAAAGGTAGAATTTACTAAAATTAATAAACCAATTATTTCCATTGTACTTCTACACTTAATTTAATGGAAAACAAAATCTTGGACGGCGAGATATACCAAAGAGGAAGTTAATTAGCAATGATTTCCATTGCAGATTAAACATTTGAAAGATTGAATTTATTAAAATTAATAACCCAATTAGCTACTTGTACAGTTAATTGAGTGGACAGCAAAAACTTTCATGTGGGCGGGCAAACATACGAAACCCGACGTCATTTAGCAATTATTTTCATGGTAGATTAAAATTAAACAGGTTGAATTTATTAAAATTAAGAAACCCTCTAACTATTTTAAAGTTAATATAGTGGGCGGCAGAAACGTACATGTGGGCGGCCAAACATACGAATGAGGAAGTGATTTGACAGTTATATCTATTGCTGGTTAAAAATCTCAAAGGTTGAATATATTAAAATTAATAAACTAATTAGCATGTGAATTTCGTGAACGGCAAAAACTGGCATTTGGGCGGTCAAACATACGAAAGAGGAAACCATTTGGCAATTATTTCCATTATAGATAAACATTTGAAAGGTTGAATTTACTAAAATTAATAAACCAATTAACTACTTCTGCACTTAATTTAATGGACAGCAAAATCTTGGGCGGCGAGACATACCAAAGAGGAAGTCAATTAGCAATTATTTCCATTGCAGATTCAACATTTGAAAGATTGAATTTATTAAAATTAATAAACCCTTAGCTACTCTTACAGATAATTTAATGCGCGGCAAAAACTTGCATATGGGAGGTCAAACATACGAAAGAAGAAGTTATTTGACAATTATATCCATTGTAGATTAAACATTTGAAAATTAACAAACCCACTAGCTATTTTTAAAGTTAATTCAGTGGTCGGCAAAAACGTACATCTGAGCGACTAAGCAAAAAAGGAGGTGATTTGGCAATAATATCCATTGCCGATCAAACATCTAAAAGGTTAAATTTATTAAAATTAAGAAACCCATTAGCACGTCCTAAAGTTAATTTAGTGCACGGTAAAAACTTACATGTGGGCGGTCAAACATACAAAAGAAGAAGTCAATTGACCAATATTTTCATTGTAGATTAAACATTTGAAAGGATGAATATAAAAAAATTAATAAATTTATTTGCTACTTCTAAAGTTAATTTAGTGGGCGGTACAAACTTACATGTGGGCGGTCAAACATACGAAAGGGGAAGTAATTTAAAAATTATTTCCATTGTAAATTAAACATTTGAAAGGTTGAATTCATTAAAAGGAATACACCAATTTGCTACTCAATTTAGTGGACAGCAAAAACTGCATGTGGGAGGGGGGCAAGTATACAAAAAAAGACGTCATTTGGCAATTATTTCCATTGTAGATTAAAATTTACAAGCTTGAATTTAATACAATTAATAAACCCGTTAGCTACTTGTAAAGTTAAGTCAGTGGGCGACAAAAACGTACATGCAGGCGACCAAGCATTGAAAAAAATTAAGACAATTGGCAAATATTTCCATTGTAGATTAAACGTTTGAAAGGTTGAATATATTACAATTGATAAACCTATTAGCTACTTCTAAAGTTAATTTAGTGCAACGGTAAAAACTTGCTTGCGGGCGACCAAAAATATGAAAGTGGAAGTCAATTGGCAAATATTTCCATTGTAAGGTTGAATATATTACATTTTATAAACTTATTAGCTACTTCTAAAGTTAATTTAGTGTACGACAAAAACTTGCTTGCGGGCGGCCAAAAATAAGAAAGTGGAAGTCAATTGGCAAATATTTCCATTGTAGATTAAACATTTGAAAGGTTGAATATATTAAAATCAATAAACCAATTAGCTACTTCTACACTTAATTTAGTAGACAGCAAAAACTTGCATGTGGGCGGCAAAACATAAAAAAGAGGTCATTTGGCAATTACTTCCATTGTAGATTAAAATTTGACAAGTACAATTCATTAAACTTAATAAACTTAATAAACCTACTAGCTACTTCTAATGTTAATTCAATGGGCGGTAAAAACATATATGTGGGGGGCCAAACATACGAATGATGAACTGATTTGGCAATTATATCTATTGCCGATTAAGCATCTAACAGGTTACATTTATTAAAATAAATAAACCCATTAGCTACTTCTAAAGTTAATTTAGTGGTCGGTAAAAACCTAAATGTGGTCGGCCAAATTTACAAAAGAGGAAGTAATTTGGCTCTTATATCCGTTGTAGAAAGCATTTGAAAGGTTGAATATATTAAAATTAATAAACTAACTAGTTATTTCTACTAAAGTTTTCAGTGGGCGTCAAAAACATGCATGTGGGCAGTCAAACATACGAAAAAGGAAGTGATGGTAATTATATCCATTGCCGGTTAAACATCTAAAAGATTAAATTTATTAATTTTAATAAACCCATTAGCTACTTCTAACGTTAATTAGTGGACTGGAAAAACTTGCACATGGAAGTGAGATGCAAAAGAGGAAGTCATTTGTCAATTATTTCCATCGTAGATTAAACATTTGAAAGGCTTATATTGCTAAAGTTAATAAACCCCTTAGATACTTCTAACGTTAATTTAGTGGGCGGCAAAAACGTAGAGGTGGGCGGTCAAACATACGAAAGAGGAAGTAATTTGCTATTATTTTCATTGTAGAGAAAAGTTGAATTTACTAAAATTAATAAACCCATTAACTACTTCGACATTTAATTTAGTGGGCGGAAAAACTTTCATGTGGGCGATAAAATCTACGAAAGAGGAAGGTATGCGGCAACTATGTCCAGTGTAGATTATACATATGAAAGGTTGAATTTATTAAAATGAACCCATTAGCTACTTCAACAATTAATTTAGACAGACACTGTATGACGGTACGTAAAATGTAGTATGCAAAGAAACAAAAGTAAAATAGCCATGAAACAAAGTACAAACAAAAATAAATATATAAACGAACAAATTGAAAGTTCTGTTGCAAATAAAATTAAAATAATACATCCTAATTAAAATTATCTTTAAATAAAATAATAATAATATAAAACGAATAATACTTTATAAGCAACGTTATTGAAAATCATATAATAATGAACTTAATAAATAATTTATGCCTATAATAATATTGATAGAACTATGAAATATTTATTTGTAAATAAATTATACATCGAACGACACAGGATTTATAAATAATGAAAAAAAAAACCGAAACGAATTTGTACAATGCATGCATAGGAAATAATAAATGTGTATTGATTAGTATTTTAATGCATGTAATTTGTTACTCTCTCTAATTTGTTGTATACTCAGAGAATAATTAATCTGCGTGTAGAAACTAGTGTTGATTTTGTCAATACTTTATAATAGAAATATATATTGATAATATGAATTAGTTATTAATTGCTACAACTTTAAATAAATGTGATTTTTTTTTAATTGGCATATCCTTTCCATGTACCTTTGCTTATAAAAATATTCTTCCACGTTTCGTTATTCAAACTACGCGTTGAAAATCATATACATACATATACCACAATGACGTCTTAAATGGACAAAAAGCAGCAAAAACTTCAACAAGCGACTTGCAAAGAAAAGGCTAGTTGGTGAAGAAATAGTTACCGAAAAAGAATGCCGGAAATGGCTCGTTAGTTTCAAATCTAACGACGAAAGCTTGAAAAATAAAGTAGAAGTTTAAACTCGACCATTGCCGTTTGATGATCATCCACTTCTAGATACCGTCAATGAGGATGAAAGTCTGAAAAGTCGAGAATTAGCTGATAATTTCAATGTTGATTATTCAACAATCGTGTGGAGCCTTAAATAGCGTGTGAATGTGTGACAGTTGGCTGCAAGTGGTCCGTACGAGCTCTCCGACCAAAGCAAAACCGATCAAAAGATTCTGGTACATTTATTCATTGGTTGTTGTAGTAAATTTAATAAGTCGTATGAATTGTCCTCGGATACATACAGAAAAGTGCAACGTAGAAGTATAAAATGGGGGCCAAGGCAGTCGTCAGTGATCGCCCATGGACTTCGGAACCAACACCTGATATTCCGATACGTTTAGTAAATATATCAGAAAGTGAACTATTTGAACCTCGTAGGCCCAACATCAACATATTTGTGTAGGTGCCACAAGTGATCAGAAAGTAAAAGCAATTTTTCATACGATATTGAATTAAACTATATAGCCGTGACAAGAATTACAATAGTCCTTTTATACAAAGTAGGATCGAAAGAAGGATTCGTTTGGTTGGCTCGATTTCCAAAAATGTAATTAGGCTCTACATTCTGTACTTCTTTGAGAAATATTTTTACACAAAGCGTGACGAGCGCACCAATTTAAAGCCACAGAAACGATTGAAACCGTTTGTGACAAAATAAACTCATCCCATCTGAAATCGACTACAACCTAGCGAAAAATTATAAACCATATCATTTTGAGCTGTTAGAACTTCAAAATCTAAGTGGCGTGGATACATATGTTGGGTTGCATTCAAGTCACGTTTCATGCAAATGATTTTAAAAGGAGTAATTCCACAGGTTTTAGAAATTTTTGGAAAAATTTCAGTCATAATTGACAAATCTACAAGCCTGGAAGCTGAATCTACTTTGATTATTTATATGAAATGTAAAGAAGACAAGTTTGCTCCAATTAAAGCCATAAAAGTTTTAGAACATTTTTGGGGAAACACCCACAGTTCCCTCCTTTTGGACAAAGGATATTCCATTCCCACTCAAAGTCAATTTTCGAAAGATTATGAGCATTTCCACATAGGACAAGTTACGAGTACACCACTGTCTCCAATGCCATGGGAAATAATAAATATATTATTTACACTAGAAATAAATGCTAATTACCATATAATAATAATAGTAATAATATTATTGACAATTCATAAATAAACTGCAATAAATTGGAATATACAAACGGTCAAATAAACGCGCGTTGAAACATAATGTGCTTTTATATGTCGTTCACTATAATTAGTTATTTAAGTTTAAATTATAGGCTAGTTAAAATCTATATTCAATTATTTGCTATTAATTACAAATTGCTTTAGGTACTGCACGTAATTACATTCCAATTATCAATTTCATGTTGAACACATTCGTATTATATCTGACTGTTATTATCATGAGTTAAAGGTCAAAGACAATAATGGAACTGCTTTGATATTTTCATAGAAAAAATATTTACTATAAATTTAATAAAATCAATGCAAAATACGTGCCTATAAATAAACATGCAACTCGTATATTCTATACAACAGACTACTGCAATTTTTGTTTTGCGAAAATTATCCCATTATCCCCAATGGGTCGTCATCGACCTACAAGGAAATAAATTTATTTTTTCAAGTGTGCTACGAATCCAAAATCTGAAGAGATCGGTCGTCATAATACTGTATGTAATATTAAGAAGATCAAATATTTGATTTTAATTATTTTGAAAATTAACAATATAGATTTCAGAACGTATAGAGAAGACCGGGTACAAAAGTAACGACAAGTCGAAAGTAACAAACGCTCTGTAGAATTGTTCAGTGTCTCAAACGACGCATGCGACTGTTGAAATGTCAACATTGAGTTTGGGGGCTAAATACGTTCCTGTGCATTGTTTACATTACCGGATGTAATGTTTTTATTATTAATAACCAGTTTGGTATCTAGTGAAGTCTTGGGAGCGCTATCCATTTAGCGCAGACTATAAAGATTGGTAATTCCTTCTAGTATTGCCAGACTAGATAGTTATTATAAAACTTAGGAGCACTGAAATTCAATTTTGTCTCATGTGTTATACTTACCAGCATCAATAAATACTGTGCAAGTAATTGCATTGTGCTGCTAACAATTAAATTTGAGTTGAGATTTTTCCGTTATGAATTGTTTGTTAACTTTAAGGTTAATTTAGAAGTAGTCCATGCACTAGCCAAATGTGAATTTTTATAGTGTAAGTTGTCTGCACTATAATATGACGTTGGAATTATTCATTAAATTAACTTCTTTTATAAAAAATAATTTGCTAAGAGGTTAAAATATTAACATATACAGTGCTACTGTCTCATGGAATATCTGACAATACTCGAATTAATAAGATCGTTGTACTTGTGAAACTACCAGGGGATCGACTACTCCGTCCGGAAGAGGTCACTGTTGTCTCTGTACATAAGATTGTTGTGTGCTAGGTGGGTTTATCTGATGACTACACTGGCAGAAAATTTTGTAATAATTAGATTGGTACTTGGTATTCTTCTCTGTTTCAAAATTTGAAATAATAAATGAATCATGATTGGAGGAGATTGTGAAGGAAAATGCGAAGGGGGTCCATCGTGCTAAGTCGAAAAATGCCAGACAGGACACTCTCTGCTCTTCCGTTGTGTTAACCACAAGCCGAGCCGACCTAAAATTTTAATTAAAATGTAATCGTATCAAATAATACATACTAAACATGGGTCGAGGTTTGCCGAATGTTGACTTACTAAGACCCAGTTGGGTAAGGATTTGTAAAGAAATAGTCAAAATGGCGTTAAAATGTGATTTTGTAATTTATATGCCTCTAGAGTTCCTCCAAAGCGGTTTGCTTGCGGTAGCTGGTTACTTTAAGTTATTCGTGGAATCTTATGGGTTTATCATAAATACTGTGTTAAATGACTCCATTTTGAACGCCAAGTTGATTTGGACGTGCACCTGGATTTGGGTGTCGGCGTCGGCAACAACATAAGCAGTCGTTGGTCGCCTAGAGTTATACCACATGTGGAGTTAATCCAGGTGGGCTGTCGAAAAAAACGGTCCTACGTATCTCCAAAATTATCTTTGCGCTTTTTCATTTCATTTTCCCACTTTATTTGGAGATTCACGTAAATTTGTACTTGATATAATTTGGCGTTTCACGCAATTTTATTTGACATTATTTCGGGTTTCACGCAAGTTTCCGGATTTTAGTGGATATTTTTAAATATTTCTGCCTTTTTGGGAGAATAATGCAGAATAATTGAGTTACATCTTCAGTGGAAAGTCGTGCCTCCCTCAATATGAGGCAATATATCAAAGAATATTTGTTAAAAGAAACAGAACAAAACTGATTCCAAAACCGTAATAATTTCCTAAGCAAAGATGAATTTTATGATTTTCTTTGAATTTTAGTTTTGAGTGAGTGAGACAAAGAGTGAAGTGATAAATAAGAGAAAGTCAGAACCTGTAACTGAAAAATTGTTTCAGTTGAAAATATATATTGAAACCAGATTGAAATCGACATCTGACAACAAACGGATGTCCTAGTAATGTGCACACGAATTAATAACATTTTTTTTATTTATGCTATAATTATTATAATAATATAACTTAAATAATGTGTTAGTTATTACGTAACTAATCGCATGCATAATATTAAAATATGAATATTTGTATGAGTTTAAAACATTAAACTCGTGTATTTACGTAGTTATCACGCATTCGATTTAAAAAAAATAGCTCGAAACTACAGTAATATCGTTTTTCGTTTAAATTATGAACAAGATAACGTAATAGCATAAAAGCAAAAATGAACTACATTGTTATGTTTTATGCTTTTACAACTACGAACGGTACATACATATTTAGAAATTTAAATTTACTAGTAACGATGAATATTAATTATTAACCGTGCCATGTTTTTTTATTGTTATTTACAATGTAAATTTGTTCATATTTTTATGCTCGCTTAAGCATTTAGGAACTATACATTTGCATCATATTAATTTTATTATTTATGTAGACTGATTTAACTAAAGTGTTTATATATAAATGTAGTGAGCGTTTATATATAAATATATTGTTTATAGTTTATACAATATTATACATGATATATAATACATTATATAAAATATAATGTACAATGTATAATGAATAATGTATAATGCATAATATGATACATGTTACATTATACATTATACATTATACATTATACATTATACATTATACATTATACATTATACATTATACATTATACATTA
>WYDF02296342.1:0-15884 GCA_009867245.2 Adranes taylori | reverse complement strand
CCTTAGCCGTCATCACACAAAAAGATCGGCTGAAAACATCGCAGCTGCGAGTATCACCAAATACTTCCATCACAGCGGTCTTCATCTCATTTTGACAAAAGATTTGCACAGTCATGCTTATAAGATCCCGGTGTCAATAGCTGCAGCACCCGTGGAACCTTTACTAACTGAATTTTAAAACAATTTCAAGGTGACGATGTATTCGACATCTTTAGTGACTAGGCTCACTTCCACCACAACAAACAGAATTTCTAAACGTCGGCAAGAGGGCTAATCTGTCTAATCGGGGAAAGGAAATACGCGGTGTCCTTTCCCACCACCAAGGTCGTCTGAAAATGGTGCCTCTTCCCGAGCTAGGTCGTGATTCCTCCACAATCAGCTCCAATCTGCTACCCTGACAAGGTGAGGATAGCTAAACTTAAGTGACTGACTGGCTGAGCGCCAGACGAAAACAGAAACTGAACGCTTGCCAGCACCCCAGACTCAATTGAAACCCAGGAAGCGAGACGTACGCCGCCAGTGGAATGACAAAAAATGTAATACTTGCAAGATAGGAGTTTCATTCCGAATGGTAAAGTGACCCATACATGTCTTCCTTCTAGTCATCAAGACACCTTTAAGGCTTCATGACTAAACCAAACCGCCTATAAATTTCAAAATGGCCATAAGAATGCTATATGAGGCAACGTCCAAAAATTCAACTTACCAAATCAGCCTATACCTGACTTGAGCACTAACTAAGCTGGCACTAATAATAATAAGAACACACCATGCTAATACCTTGCATTAACATTACAAGATTTTAACAAAAATCTAGCGCGGCATTTTGCCTGCTGTTAGGACAAAAGCCAGTCAACAAGTCGTCGAACAACAAGTCGTCGGTTCCTTCCCCGTCTCCGATAATTAATAAGTCAAAAGACAACGTAAAGACGAAGAAACCTAAGAACACTGTAATGTAGCATTCCAAAATTCGCTACAGCATATGTATCAATTCACGAATCCGAAATCCACAATTTTCCTCCAACGCCGAAAGAACACTAAAGATAACCCTACATATGCACTTTTCAAGGAAGAAAACTACACAGGAAACCACACATTTATACGTCAACGAACGACTAATAGTGCAGACAAAAGTATCAGGCTTCCTAACGGAAACGCTTTAGGGCGACACGTATACAATAGCAAACAACAATATCTCAACAAGATTTACAAGAAAATATGCGATAGATATAAATAATGAATTCAAACCGAGAGCACCACCCCAATATCCTTAAGAGAGATTTGGTAATTTATTTTTATTATTATCGTTGTAAATAATGTTATAAACATACAGTTATCTAATGAGTAAATTAATTAGTTGTAAACGAACAAACAAGTTAATTTAGGCTGAAGAAATAGTAATGGTCGGATAAATGATAAAGGAGAGAAACAAATTAGGAAGAATAGATAGTTTGTTACGTACGAATACAAAAATTGTATTAGGTTATAGTTATAGAAAAAGAGTTAGTTAGACTTAGTTAGAGTTAGTTAGATCAAAGTTAATCAATCTTAGCTACACGATCCAACAAAGATATGTAAGTTCTAGATGAAAGAATAAAAAGACGTAAATGAAAATTTAGAAAAGTTTTATGATAAAAAAAAGTTAAATTTAAATTGAACGATAGTTGATAGATTTGGCTGTAGATTAAACAGACCATAAGGGGAACATACGATACGTTTATAGATAAAATCAGTTAGTGTAAATTAGGTGAACAATTCTTTGGAGTTAACCAAGGTTGACTGTAATTACCGGAGTTAAAATTCTGGTTCTAATTTTCCCAAGGATAGGGGCAAGTGTAACGTGTAGATTTGTCCACGTCCCTGTTAAGTTTGAGATTAGAAAGATCGAACATGCAATACTTATAAAAAATAGAAGAAATTCAGGATGCATAGCAGATTCAAATAAATTACCATGAGCATAATTTTGATAAGTAAAGTAAAGTCGAGTTTAACTCGTAACAAGTTTGTTGATCAAGGCAAAGCTAAAATAAATATAAATAAATAATTAAGATAATGGTACGTAAAATAATAAATAAATAGTTTGTGTACAACGGCAAAATCTGTAAGTACCTAGTTCAACATTTCTTTGATGTAACTGAAGAAATACATAAAATCACTTTTATTCAAGTGTTGATTTATTTTATTTAATGCAATGCGTTGATTATTTTATTTTACGTATGGGAATGAATGAGAATCTCAGTAGATTGCATGTAAACACTTTCAACGACCAATACAATTTGATTAAGTGTAATAACTGCTTCATTTCTGCTGCCCGAATTATTAAAGATCATTGTTAGGCGTTACCAGTTATTATTTAGCCACAAAAGGCACGCTTAATCTGATTCCGCTTAGTGTTTTATGATCAATTAAGTGGGGCTAACTAGGGGGATTATAAAGCAAACTTTTCGAGTCAACCATTCAGTTAATAAGTTTATTGAATGGTTAGAAATAACTAACCTAAAGTGCTATCTTATAAAATAACAATGGAGTTCAGGTACCTATAATTGCGAGCAGAGTATTTCTAGGCTAACCCATATAAAAAGTCCCCTCACACACATGTCTCGTCGGAGAGAGCAACCCTCTGCTCTAGAAATTACGTGATAATATGCTCAAAGAAACAAGGTAAGAAAACAACCTAAATACCACACAGTCAGAAAATCACAATTAAAGGCGCACAAGCTAAGAGGAAATAATAACTTCGAGCGGTTCAATACAATCAGCACTGCAAGTACCCAACATCACATGTATACTACTGATCAAACCATTCACTGAATAGTACAATCAACCCACTCACTCGCCTTTACTGAATACATTTATACAGATCAAATTGATGGTAAAAATCAAGCTATTCCACTCAACACTATGGTTAGAATTCTACAAAAACGATCCGGAAATAAACAAGAGAAGTCACTATTTCCAACATTACAATCATGTAGCAAAAAACCAAATAGGATATTATCTCCAACATTACAACATTTAAGTGCCTCTATACAGCTTTTGCCTAATTACTATAAACTTTCCACAGGATAGGCATTCTCTGATATTAACTAATATGACTCTCAATGGAACATGTTAGATTCTTTTGGAAAGAATTCGATGGAGCTGACGTGACTAAGACTAAGTTTGAGCAAGGATGGCGTCACGCGCCACATGTCACGCCACAGGTCACGCGCAACAATGCAAATAATTTCCTATTAATGTAATTTTTAATTGCTATAAGATTTGTCATAAACGTCGATAATATATGGATGTTGCTAGTGAATTAATGCCATCATGAGTTAAGTAATGTATTTCTTGTCAACATAACTAATCAATAAATAAATTTGATGAAACGTGTTGAGAGCAAAATATAAATATGTGACTTTTTCGTCTGATAGATCAAACTCTAACTCACACTTCTCACCACTGATGTCTTGATCTTTTTAAGAGACGCCACATTAGCCCACTATCCAGTGAACTAATTACACCAAAAGAATCTCCTTGAATTATACTTCTCTTCCAGACCGTGCTGCAACTGTAAGTTTTTGTATCGGAATTGCGACTTCTGTAGAATTCGTTGATTATTGTTGATCGTAAAGAATATAAACACCTTTTACACGGCCTGGAGTGATTTTTCCATGTATTCGTAGAGTAATTGTTTTGGAGTCTGTATTGATGACTTTATGCGGTCTAGTAAACGGTGCTTGTAATTGCGCTCTGACGGTATCATATCGTAAAAATGCGTGAGTGCAATTCGCTAAATCTTTAAATATAAATCATTATTTTCTTGCGTGGTTTGCAGCTGCACTTGCTTTTAACAATTCCATTTAACGTCGAAGACGAATGATGCATTTTGTGGAATCTTTTGAAACGTTCTTGCTTCTCCAAGGTTGGTTCTCCAATAACAAAGGTTCACCATAAACAAGTTCTGAAGATGAGGACTTGATATCTGGTTTGTAAACACTTCGAATAGTACGAGTGGTAATTCATCTAGCTATTTTGCTCCAATGTTACATAATAGCTGCTTTTAACCTTTCTGCCTCTTATTTAAGCTTTTAAAGCCCTATCCTACTGAGGTATTTTAAATGTCCAAGCAGCAGCTATGTACTAAAAATAATAAAATATAGCTCCGAAATTATTATACCAACTGAAACGAAATTTTCAGGAGTTACAGTACAAATATAAACCCTTCGAAAAAAATATTAGAACATTTTATTAACTCACCTAAAAATTGCCTGGAGTGTGGTAAACTTGAAAACAAGCATCTGCACAATGTCTAACATTGCAGTTCTTACACCAAAAAGGGGTCTAAGTTTCTGTAATAATTGAAGTCTGTAATTTAGGTGACCGATTTCTTTTTACAATTTGTGGCCCATTGTATATGATAAGGGAATTGTTAACTGCAATACTCATCGGAACAGTTTAAGGTACCATTTGGTACATCGCTTCCTCTGTATGTAGTAGTGCTGCAATTTCTGGTCTTTGACAACTACACCCCCTCATAAACTGATTATATTCTCTGATGCAAGTAGATTTATTAATTTCTGTGCACTGCGCGCTGCAGTCACGTCTATCCGCCGTTACATATAACTTAACACGCGCGTTATAGTTTAATGCTCCCGGCTTAACTGACGGTGAAATCTTTTGAGCATGTCGTTAACAAATGGATGCCAACTTGTTGTCGAACGCTCTATGCCTGACAATTTTCTGAAAGATTTGAAAAGATCTGATTCAAATTGCCTTCCCTAGTTGATAGTTTTAGGGGACGGAGAACCGAATCGTGAAATGCAGCCGGTGAGAAATGATTCTGCTACTGCTTTAGTTGATATTCAATCGGGTGGCCTAGTTTCAGGGGCCATCGAGTGAATATGTCTACTGCAGTTAGGCAATATCTGTAAGTTTTTGTTACTAAAAGTGGTCCTATAATGTTTGAATGTTGAAATCTGTGAGGAGGCATTTCAAAATTTCCTGTGGCCGTCTTGTGATTTTGGAATGTGAGCATACTTGACATGCTTGTGCCCATCTTGGGCGCTCTTTGCGTTTGTGTGGGCAAACAAATCATTCGGAAATGAGGCGTGTTGATGCTTGTGCGTCAGAATGACTAAAACTATGAAATGTTTCGAATAAATGAATAATGTTTCAGATATATTGTCAAATACATCTCAAAGAGTAAATCCAATATATTATTGTCAAACTCACTCCTCAGACAAAATCGCCCAAAGTCGCTAACCATTTTTGCCACATCTTCCAAATTTTATTGGAATGACATTTGTTAAAAAAATATGTTTCGAATCAACATTTCGATAAACTAGGTATTTAGACTAGACTAAACTCAAAAAATATAATAATTTTATTCTGGAAATATTACACCTGTTTTTTGTACCTATCAATACAGACAAAATAATCAATAGCTTATATTTCCTTGTTTACTCTACACTTAATTATCTTAATTGATCGAAACGGATTTGGCTTTTAATTATATAATAAGTTTTGTTATACGTTACGCTATTTAAATGATTACACATTAACCATACATAATTACAAAAAGAATACCAAGGGTACAAGTCATTTTTTTATGCATATTTGTTCCCACGTAGTTGTTTTATTGCACATTCAGATGAACGAATTTAATAATAGGATATTATAAATTCAGCAGAATTTTTATATTCGAACAATGACAAAAACGATAATGGCTATTAATTTCTTTTCAGTCTTTTTAAAATTTAATTATGATGCGTTTAATACATACAACCCAATGAGTAGCTAGCTAGCTATTACTGCATGTTTCAAATATTTGTCATATGTCAAATATTCATATCTAAAATATTTTTTGTCAAATATCAATATATGTTAAATATATCTCTTCTTCTTCTTCTTCTCAGCCTGTATGCATCCACTGCTGGACATAGGCTTCCTTTAATTTGTCACATTTTTCTGTATCCTGCGTCGTTTGATGCCACTGCTTCCATTCTACGGTCTTGATATCGTTTAACCATCTCTTTTGTGCTCTTCCTATACTACGTTTTGTGGTTCTGGGTATCCAATGCAGTAGTCCGTATGTCCATTTTTTAGGGTCGGATCTAGCTACGTGACCTAGACAGCTCCGTTTGCGACCCACAATTCGAATCATGATATCGGTAACCCTGCTTTCTTTTCTGATTTCCTCGGTCTTCATTTTGTCCCTTGAGCTGATGCCCAACATCGCTCACTCCATCAGGCTTTTTGGCAGTCATACACCATCAATAACGCAATTTTCAATATGTCTGAGGCTTGGCACGATGTTTCGGAGAAAACACTGGAGAGAGGCTGGAATAAATTATGGCCTGTGCAAGAAAATTACGTGAATACTGACGAGAAAATTATAAACGATGAAGCAAACATTTTCGACCTCTGTACAAGTCTTCCGGCGGAAGAAAATATTTTAAAGGAAAACGTCAGTGAATGGTTTGGAATAAACAAATTTGATGGGGGGTTTGAAGTTCTGAACGCCGAAGAGTTGATAGAGAGTGTTTTGCGAAAGGATGATGATGTGATTGAAGAAGAAAATGTTGAAGTTACAGATGAATCGGCAAAAACAGTTACTCATTCAGAAGCTGAAAATATGTTAATAAAATGTATTGACTAGCACTCAGCTATTACTACTTTGGAGAATTCGGAACATTGCGGCCAGAAACGCTGGTGAAGTTTGACAAAAACAAATGACAGACTACTTTAAGAAGTAGGGCTGCTCCATGTAGATAATGGCAAAATATTTTTTTGTTACAGTACAATAACAATTAACTTACGTTTCATTTACTTTTAGTGCAATTTATGCTAATAGAGTGTGGTACGCAGTCTTATAGAACACTGTACTATACACTGTACTGCTGTATATAATTTACTGTATTAAAGTCCTATGTAAAACTTGTATAATAAATAATTAGAGTTACTGCAAATTGAAAATTTAAGAGTTTTACTGTACTACATTTTCCAAAATGTGTTCGATATTATACATAATGATGATTTACTTAACAATAAATTATAGTACAGACATCCTGTACTATAATCGCAGCATAGTATGCTTTTTTATCGATCGCTGGAAGTATGGGTGGTCTATTTCTGTTTTCCGTCTTTTCTGTCATCCGTCACCTCAATGGTCCCGACGATACCGGATACATACCTTATATACCTATTGTACAAAATGTGTATAAGAGTATGATTATTATTTTGCATATTTGTTTTAAATAAATTTTCTAAACGAGTTTTGTAAGGTACTAGCTGACCCGGCAAACGCTGTTTTGCCCCGCACCTGGTCCCCATATTTTCGTGCGGCGCGAGCAGCTTTGCTGTCCGCAATACCGTGACATCACCTAATTGCCGCGGCCTGTAATCAGCGCTTCGCCGCGAGTAACGATTCTAATTGTCATAGTCTAATTGCCGCAACATGGTCTAATTGCCACAACATGGTCTAATTGCCGCAACATTGTATAATTGCCGCAACATGGTCTAATTGCCGCAATATGGTCTAATTTCCACAACATGGTCTAATTGATCTAAAATATTTCAAAAATTCGCGAAATTTTTTGTTTTCAAAAATCAATTGGTGGAATACTAATTTTATTCATTTATATAACAAGAATTGCTTCTAATGAACCATTTAAAATATCTAAAAAAATAGCAAAATGGTCTAATTGCCGCATTATTGTCGCGTATGGAATATAGATTGTGAATGGATTATAGAAAATAGATAGTAATTACGAAGGTAAGCAGCGCAGGTAGAATTAATTAGCGGGGAGTCGAGCGAGAGACACGATCGGCGATAAGTGTGGTATTGGCATCGAGATAGTAAGGGTGCTAGGCGGTGTTGAACTGAAAGTATTGGACGTTAAGAGACAGCATCATTTCTGGAATCATAGTCAGGCAAACAGGTTTAGGTTAGGTAAATGTACATTAATTATTATATAGGTGACTTTCTATTATAGCTGTAGGTACCCCTAACATCAGATCCCGGTAGAACCCACTATACAACCTGCGTAGGATGCAAGAATATGGTCTAATTGCCGCAACAGGGTCTAATTGCCGCTATGGTCTAATTGCCGCAACATGGTCTAATTGCCCCAAAATGGTTTAATTGCCGCGTCTTTGCTGCGGCCATCGGTATTGTTTCATTGCCGCGGCTTTGTCGCGATCAGCAGTTTGTTTCATTACCCCGGCCAGCAGTATGGTTATTTTGCCGCGACTTCGGCGCGGCCTGCGGGCTGCTGCCTGCACTATCGTGGGCTGTGGCCGCGGTGAAGCATTCCCGTGTTGAAAAACCATTCACATGTTATTACGAAAGTATTGGTCTCCATAGGGTCTGATTATGTTTTCCAGTATTCACGTGTTCCCATATTCCACTATTTCCGCATTCCCGTGTTCAAAAACCATTCCCGTGCTATGACGAATATATGTTCTGAATACTGCCTCAATATGGTCTGAATACGTGTTACCGCATTCCCGCTGTTCCCGTAATCTCTTAATTTCTATATCTATAAACGATCTCTGTGTTATGACCAATATATGGTATGCATTTGATCACTGCAGCTCTAACGGTCTGTCAGGAAAACGGCTTCAACGACAAAACGGAATTAGATTTTTATTATATAGATAAGTTAAACCGAATATGAGGTAGGAACAAAAAAATAGCCTACAAAAGCTTTAGGCACATGTGAGTTAAGTTAATGTTCCTCTATCAGAGATAATTTGCAACACGTAAAAATAATTCGGCTTGATCATTGAAGCCTGTTGGAAATTAATTGGCACATGATAATTTTAGTACATTAATCACATATTTAATTCATTTTCAAAATACAAATCATTGAAATGACCTTTATGATTATAAAATATGTTATATTAATTCCGAACGTACCATCAAACTATTACAAGTACCAAACTAAATATAGCGATGTAATCACAAGGTTGAATTGCAAATAAATCAATGAAATAAACACAAAATGATATGATGTATTTAAAAAACCTTGTTGGGTGGTGTTCGTTAAGAATGCAACATGCTCAATGTCAAGGTCATTCAAGGATGTCTTGCTGCCTGATTCCATCTGTTGGAATTGTTATTAAACCCACACCTGTTTTGATAATCTTTTATTTCTATCTGCAGGCATTGATACTGTTACCACCTGTTTGTTAATTTACAAGACATAATTAAAAGTTCATATCTTTAGCAATAACATATTAAAATATGATTAGAAATCTTGTCCGATTACATTATTCGGTCTTTTAATTATAACTTTACAAAGTTGTTTAGCCTATCAATAAATTTTTCTTAAATTACACGTATGGCATACGAAAAGATACTTTTACAGTTAAGTTTTAACTCGAGAAGATATTATCAAGCAAGTAAATTTTGCCTTTTTTTAATGATGTGTCTTAAGTGTCAAGTATAATATTCATCGTCAGATCATTGCGTTTCGGTAATTTCATACTCGTCTCGAAGGCGCCATGCACTTCATATTATAATATATACTTTTTTTATGCATTTTAGTTCATTTGATATTTGACCACGAGAGCATTTTTACCAGTTCGATTTAATCGCGAAATAAAAAAGAAATGTTGCCATCTCCGCTGTCCCACCTATCATTGACTGAAAATCAGATGAGTTTTCGAATGCAAAAATGTTAAGCTTCATTCTTTACTCGACCAGGCACGAATTGGAAGAACGAATCTGGGGCAATAACCTTTTTTACGTACGAGGTGGAGAAACCTCGTACGTAAACATGATAGTGCCGTACTCCTAGCGACTAAACTCCACATCCCTGGCTCTCCATGCACTTTCTAGTGTACGCGTAAGCATTTCTTGATCTGTTGCGTTTCCTAAAGCCGTGTGATTACTTGTCTTACACTTTTATGCTTTGGTAAGAATGGATTGTTCCATGTATCTTGCTCTCTCAGGTTTTTTTGGATTATTTTTTCATGTTGTAAACATGCACATGCACACTCGCACGCACACTTACCTTTCTGTGGGTATCTTTCACCTCCCCATTTGTTTTCCAAATGTTTTCTTCTTGGACATTATACTTGTACGTATGTGTCCACGGCTTTCCAGTCTGTCCGACCTCAGTATCTATGTTATGAGGTTTTCACTAGAAATTCTTTTATATATTTTCCTTTCTAGTTCTTTTCTCTCTAGAGAAAATTGTGTGCTGGGAAGAAAATTGTGTGCTCCGCGTCATCGATATTTTTTTTTGGATTGTTCACAAGCGTCCAAGTTTATCCAATCCTCTTCAAATATTGGGCAAAGCACCCTTGTCTCGTCAGTGCTTGAGCAAGCTTATAATGGTTTGTTCCGTGTCTTTGCATACTCCAAGGCTTAATTACCGGGATTAGCTTCTTTGTCCAGGTGCCTTTGTTTGTAACTTCCAACTCGCTTTGCCACTCTTCAAGGAATAGATGTCTAGCGTCCCTCTTATATTTTTCTTTTACAGTTTCAGTTGCCTGTTTTATAAATGTTAGGCCGGGGTCCAAGGTAACCCCCTGATACTGTATTTTCTTCTGTATCTTTATATCATGGCTTTCAAGCCTTGATTTAGGCATTTCTATTTTCCTTCCTCCAGTTATATGTATTGTTTCGGTCTTTTCCGAGACTACAGTTAGTTTGTTTCGTCCTATCCGCTGCAAAATTTTTTAAAGCTTTATTTACGTTATGTTCGAGTGTTTTTTTTTTGTTATCGGACGTTACTGTGAGTATCATGTCATCTGAAAATCCTATTAGGCTACATCCGTGTAGTAGAACGAGTTACGTAGCTATGGTCCTAGCATCGAGCCTTAAGGTACGCCGCTAGTTAGCTTTTTTCTCTTATTTCCTTCAGCTGCTGAGTATTTATTGATCTGTTTGATAGATAACTTAATAAAGTTTAGACTAAATATGCTAGAATGCCTTTGATTTTATAACTTTTAGGATGTTTATCCCGTTCGCCGAGTTAAAGGTATTTCTTACATCTAGTGTTACCCTAACGAAGTTATTCTTTTCCCGCCTTGTGCTCTTGTTTGCTTCCTTTGCAATTTTTTACTTCCTGCACTGCATCTACTGTAGATTTTCTCTTTCGGAAGCCGTACTGTTTTCCTGAAACTCCACCGTACTCTTCTATGTGCGGTGTCAGTCTATTTGCTACAATTCCTTCAAATAATTTCCGTATCCCGTTTAATAGAGAGATTTGTATGCATTTGGATCAGCCTCGGTTTGTTGGTCTTGCTAATTAGTATGAGTGTTGCTGCTTTCCATACTGTAGGAACTTTGCCTTCTTTGAGGACCTGATTCATTGTCCTTATTAATATATTGGTAGCGTGCTGAGCTACAAGTGTGATGAGTTCATTTGAGAAGCTATTCAGTACTAGGGCTTTCTTAAGCTTTAATCTTTTAATTGCTTGGTTTAGTTCATCCATAGTGAGTTTTATAGGGTCTGGTTATACTAGGTCTTTGGCTTTCAATGGAATTGCGAGGTCATGTGCTGGAAATAGGTGTCGTACCATTTAATGTATTTTTGTTGGTGTGTTTCATTCCGTACAAGTGGTACTAGCCATTAATTTTTTTGTTGTGATTTATTGGGAAGGCCCATGAATATTTTTGCATCTCATGTAGAAGTTTTTCTATGCTTTTATTGCGTTACTGAGGTCCTTTTTAGCTTGTTTAGCTATTTGGACTTCTGATTCCTCATCAGGCCCGATAATTTTAAGCTTTATTTAGTACACACTTCTAGTTTTCGAGCAGGTTTGTCGAAGTTGGGTAATATGTTCGATCCACCAATATGTCTCCTTTTTGTTTCATTAGCTATTGGCTTTTGGCACTCTTTTGCTGCGGAGCATTAACTTAACCCAATAGAAAGTTTAAACTATATTGAAATATAGCATCACATAACTCACGAAATTGTATTATTTCATGAGTTATGTGAGGTTAGTCTTCATCCTCATCAGGCTCAATAAATCGATCTGAAACACTATCGCTTTGTAGGAGGGCATAGTGTTCATCGTGGTATTGAGTTGGGATGCTCCGTTCATGCTTAGGTTCACCAGATATATAGTTTGAGTTAACATAAGCAGGTCACCAAAGTAAGATTGACAGGGTTTATCTGCTTGTATACCTTCGAAGCGTTTTCTTTGCTTTAAAATTGCATGTTATCTCCTCAAGCTCAACTGCGGAGTAAAAATGTTGAAGTTATCATTTTTTATCAAATAAGATATTTGAAACTTGCTTATTTGAATATGTTCATTCTATACAGTCATGGGAGAATTTTTTGAAAATTTCTTCTAATCTTTCCAGCCACTTCATTTTAAATACATGGTACAGAAAGGGATCATACCTTGAAATCGTAACTATGGCTATCCATTCCCATGGAATGTAGACAGTCTTCTGCCTTACATGATTTTCAATCAAGGCATGAATAGAGTTCGCTGTCACCACAATTCAGGGAAAATAATAATTCAGGGAATTAATCCGAATCCACTTAGCTATCATAAAAAATTTGAAATAAGCAAGAACATTGAATTTTTTTTTGCTGACACACTATAGTTATCGCACAACGGGATAGCTTCCTTAATTTTGCTCTCATCAAGCTGTTGAAGGTACGTCTCCATAATACTGCATATTAGATTGCCCCCACATTTTCCATCTTCTTCTTCCCACATGTAACAGAAACCATAGTTTGTGTTTCTAAAAAAGTTAAATTGTAGACATCATATTTGCTGGGATAATAAAACAAAATATTTTTACCATAAGGCCAATTGACCACTTTCTGCAAGTCAAAAGAGGCAACGACATTGTGTTTGCTCTTTTCTGATGTTTGATATACTTTCTAACCATATTCTATGGTTTCATCTTCAGCTGGATTTGTCTTGTTCAAATAGATTATACAAGTTGTGCATTTGTCGTTTTGTGGTATATGGATCCCAATATTGTATTCCTGTTTCAAAATTATCGTAAAAATAAATTCTGAGCTTTGTTTAATTAGTTCATTATCTTTAAAGTATCTTAGCTACTAGATTTCCTATATATGTTCAACAAATTTTCATTTGAGGAAGGTATTTTTTCGTTGTACTATTTTGTGCACTTATATGCAAGTAATGAGCTACGCATCGGTAATGAGCTACGCATCCTTCCTCATAAAAATGTCACACAGTTTCATGGATATCCCTAGATCTTCGCACCCAGAACCAAATAGATATAGGCAGTGACCACCATCTAGTGACTGCATGCGTTTGCATCAAGATTGCTACTAAGAGACAACGTTTTGATATTCAAAGGAAGAGATTTGATACTGAAGAACGAAAACAGCAAGAAATAATATGCACTGAAAATAGGGAACCATTTTAAGGGCTTTAGAAATAATGAAAGTGATATAGAAGAACACTGGTTAAAGGTGACTTCACAAACACAGCTGAACGAGCTTTCACATACAGAGCTGAACTAGGGCTTGGCTTTAAGAACACAAGAACCAAGGTGTGGATGTCGGGAGCAACTTGGGACCATACTGAATAGCGAAAAGTAGTGAAACATAAAATAAACAGTAGCAAGACGCGCCTCTAGAAAATCCGGCATCAAACGGAATATCAAGCCAAGGGCAAGTAAGTGAAGAAAAGCGTTAAGGCTAATAGCAGGAAATGGATTTCAGAATTAGCCGAGAAGGCAGAGAAAGCAGCAGGCACGTGAAACATGACAGAACTATATGATGTCACAAGAACTCTCTCCAAAATGAAAGTCAACCGCAGAAGATGGTGAAAAAGACACAAGAAGACCTCCTCACCAACAACGAAACACAATTTGCAAGGTGGCGCAAACATTTCATGGTGGTGCTCAGTAGACAACGTGAGGAAGAGACTGAACAGGAACCTGAAGAAAAGGAAGAAATTGTACATAGTAGAGAAGGTGTTCTCGTCAAATTACCCATGAAATGGAAACATCACTCATTGTCATAATTGGAGAGAAATTACCGTGCAATCAATTCGACGTACAGTCTTGACGAGGGTGATACTTAACAGAATCAAAGCATAAGTGGAATTACCAAGATATATAGATTTTTCGCGAGAAAGGGGTCTGTCACGTCGTTACAAAATATTGTAACATTTTATTCCACAATTTTGTACAATAGTGTTTTAATACACTTTTCTATCGTAGTTCTTTTATCCAATTGATTTGACAAAAAGATCTTGAATAGAGGGAAACGTTAAGCTATCGCCGCCCGAATGAAGGTTGCATATGAAACTTTATTTGGAAAGAAGAACCACCATTCCCTTAAAGAAATGTAACATTTAAAATTTATAAAATTTTTGAGGTATATATTGTGTAGCACCGTTTATCTAAATATTTCTAAGATCAAAATACATGTCATTAAATTTTGAAATACATTTCACAAAAATATCAATGGTTTAGTAATGTTTATCACCCATGAAAAATTGTTTCCAATTAACAGAAAACACCCGTACAAAAGTATTAGGTAAATAAAAAATTGTAAGATTTTATCTAACTAACCTGTGTGTACACTAATGGCACATTGACTGTATCATATCCAATCAGAGCTCCCAATCTTCTCCTAATATCAGATAGCTCAGTGAGTAAAGTTTGTACAATATGATCGCTAGTGATAAGCGATTCCTTTCGAGCTCGATTGATAATATTGGTTGCCCAAACTAAAGGCATCCAATATTTCGACATTGGCGTTTTACCATCCATTAAATCAAATATTTTTCGTTCACTGTCCAACATGAGACCTAAAATTCAAAATATCACATTATTATGATGTATAAAAAATCATCATATCCAACATATCCAACATTATATACATATATATATATATATATATATATATATGAGGGTGTGTATATGTGTGTACAATACTTTAAAATCTGATAATCTTACTATCAATCAAAATAAAAATTCAATTTTAGCAATGGTGTTAGACAGAATTAAGCATTAAATAAATAGTAAAATACTATTGAAGCACTAAAAATACTCCAATAGATGCATATAAAGCTGCAACACATAATTTAAAAATAGCACTAGCAAAATCTTCGAATCAGTTTATCTCTAGCTTCATAAGTTGACAAAATCATGAAATAATGTGTATGGATGAGAAAATAACTATTATTTACTAGTTAGATAAGTTAATCATTCCGAAAACTGTATGGAACACTCAATTAACTTAAAAAACCTGGTTAGAGCAGATGGATCAATTTCTAGCATAGGTGGTAGCCTTCATCAGTATCTTCTACTTTCACTACTACCACTGTCATCAGATTATGAAAATCAATTACTCTGCGTCTTACGTGGTAAGAATCACGTAAGAAGTAAGGTGCAAGTGGCTCCACACAGACCGTATAACAGCATGTAATGGTAACTTACTTGCACGGGGTTAGTATTGGGAGCTCAGGTGACAATAATAGCACCCAGGTTCACGAGGGTGTTATTGTGACTGATAGTGGTCTCCTTTCTGTTCCTTGCCTGGAGTATCTCTAACGCTAACGCAGGTTCACATGGTTAGTTTTAGTGGCCCAGGCTGCAATAATACCTACGTTCGAGAGGGTGTTTTGTAACTGATAGGGATTTTCTAAGATTCCTGCCTGGCCCGTTATACATATCGTGCATTGAGATTTACCCCCGCCCTCTCGTTGTTTAATTAACTGTTCCTTTACACGCTTTCCGCATTTCTATGGTTTTATTATTTTATGACCGCATTTCTGCATTGCTTTATATGCACCGCTTTTGATTATTATCATGCATTTATATTATACTTATATATAAACTTCTAGCTTTGTCCGTCTGTCTAAAACGCTTTTGATACTTATTATATCATAAGTTTGTTGTCACGTTTAGTTTACATTCAATACTAGCAGTGGCGTGCATT
>WYDF02296341.1:14614-27452 GCA_009867245.2 Adranes taylori | reverse complement strand
AGAATATAATTTACAATCAACGATTCTAAGATTGTGACAAAGGATTACCTTCCTTCCGGTAATTCCAGAAAATAAAACTATACTTTGGGACTTTTAAGCCTTTTCTATGGGACATTGATTGGGAATCACGTTTTGGGGATCCCATAGTACAAAAATGTATTCTGGATCTACTTGGCAAATGTTAATCCACGTGTTGGCGCGCCCCGTTCACAAATGGGTATCACCTCAATCAAAATCAAAAATTTCAAAATTTTTAAACGACATTTATGTTTTTTAAAGAAATTTTATTTTTCTCGTACTATTTTCGACAGTATAATTTTATTTCCTCAATAACGTTTAACTTCCAAGTACTTCAATTAATTTTCAATATGATAATGGAATAAGATTTTCAAATAGATACGCTAAGGAGAAAAAAACATCCCTCTTATGTACACTTGATTTTGTCCGATATAAAAGAAGCGATTTTACTGAAGACGTTAGTTTTTTTCTTTAAATATTTCAGCTCTCTTGCACATTTCTATTAAAAAAATATACGCAAAGAAACATATATTACGAAATAATTCTAAAGAAATATTTGTTTTATCTTCCTCTATATATTTTTTTATCTAGAGTGTGTTTGTTCTCTCTTTGATTTCGGTAAGTAAGTATTAATATCGTGTTTTATAAAAAACTAGTGGAACGGAAGTAGGAGAATTTTTTTTTGTTATTATTATTTTTCTTAAAACGTATTTTCAAACTTAAAAGGGTTGTAGAAAAAACATACAGCATTAATAGGTATCAGTCTGATCAAATTACTTTTGATCTGATAGATACATTTGAAACATATTACATTTTCTTAGTGTTGTTATAAAAGGAGGATATACTTTACTTTGAGAACAAAAAAGCGAATAGTTTTAAAGTTAAAATTTTCAAAGTAATAAAATGTACATTATTTTATTAAATTTAAGCGAGTCTTGATTTCTTAGAAATATCAACTTCGCACAACAATCATGGGTGTCTCAATAAAAATCGTCTCGGAAAAATAAAATTTTAAATAAACACAGTCTTTTCTATTGACAATATCCTTTCTTTTCTTTTGATGGCGCTATAGTCCATTAAGAACCTGGACGTAGTCTACTACAGACATTCGCCAGTCGTCTCGCGGGGTATCCAACTGTCTCCAGATTCGGACTTCTAGCATGTGAAAGTTCTCCTCTACGTCATCCAGCCATCTAAATTTTGGGCGGCTCACGCATCTTTTCCCACAGTTCTTGAGTTAAGAACTTGTTTTGGCCTCCCACTCTCTGGACGTGATCGAACCAGCGTAATCTTCATGCTTTCATGTCTCACATGATCAGAAGCATTATAGAGTTTCTTATTGGTTCTTATTCACCACTCATTGTTCTCGTGCAAAACACCAAAAATCTTGCGAAAAACTCTCCTCTCCCATGGGCACAGCAAGTTCTCCTCTTTTTTCCTGCCAACCCAGCTTTCCGAGGCTTGATACATGACTACTGGCTTGATAATGGTTTTATATACCAAAACTTTAAAATTTTTAGAGACAAGGGAAAACTTAAGTAGCTTCTGGAAGCTAAAGAAGCCCCAGTTCAGGGCAACTACGCTTGTTTTGATTTCCTCGGGTACATCGTTGTCGTGTCTTAGGATGCTTCCGCAATATTATAATGCATCGGACCTTTGGTAACCATTGAATGTGTTAGTATTGCGCCATCTGATTCGGTCTCTAGTATTTATCATGTATTATGTCTTTTCCTTGTTGGCGTGTAGTCCCATTTTCTTAGCTTCTTTCTCGAAGATTTGTGACTGGTATGTGAGGCTTACATAACAATGTCGTCAACGAAAGCGAGACTTTAGGATGATGTATTGAATATTGTGCCTATCGGATTTCTTGTTAATTTCGTCGTTTCAGATTCCAATGCATTGTTAAACAGAGTACTTGATAATGAGTACTCTTGAGATTGTAGCTATTAAATTGCTTGCTAAGTTTCCTATACACTTTGACTCTACCCTTCGTATGAAGCCACGATATTAGTCAAGCTATCTTATTTTCAGTGGTATTCCAAGTTCCTGGGGTAGAGCTGCTGACGGGACATATTGTCGTGGGCGGTACTAAAAGCGGCACATATGGTTGTATTCATATAACTTATCCAAACGCTGCCTTAGAGTAAACATGTGATCTGTCGTCGACCTTCAAGGTATAAACCCAGCTTGGTATTCGGCAATAGAAGCTTATGTGTAAGCCTTTATAGTTTCCGCAATGCATCTTATCGCCCTTTTTAGGATTAGGTACAATTACTGGCATAGTCCATTCCTCTGGCATTTCCTCTCTTTATTAAATATTCTTAATGACGTTCTACATTTCATCGGTGAGTTTCGTTCTTCCATACTTGAACACTTCTGCCGGGCGTCAGTTATCTCCTATTGCACGATCATTGGTCATTTTCTTTATGTCCTTTTCTATCACGTTCCAAGTAGGCTTTGGCTTATTCCGGCGTGTGACGCCTTCCATCTCGAAAGCTTGAGTGTCTTGGATGTTTATGTTAGCATTCAGTAGCTCACTAAAGTACCCTCTCCATCTTTCCCCAATTAGGTTACCCTAGTTTCGCACACATATTTGTGCGTGGTTGCCACCTTTTGACTACTTCCTTCAGTCCTTTATTAAGTTTCCTCACATCTATTTGTTTGAGGCACTCACTTAATTCTTTAAGCCTTTTGTGCTCAAGCTCCCGCTCTTTCTAGCTGCACAACTGACCGCTGTTCTTTTGCTGTTTTAATTTACTCTTGCTCCTCTTGTGTCCCTCTGCAACATTTGCCCCCTAACCTCATTTCCATCGCTCATTGCTTTCTTACACTATACTCGCATTGTTACTATTCTCGCATTTCTCCTCTGTGACCTTTAACAATGTAGTCTTAAGGTCATGCCAATGTTCTTTAAGATCTTCACACTTAGGAGCGAGGTTCTTCTGGATTTCTTCTTCCATTTTTTGTGGAAATCTTAAGCACAGATCAGGATTTTTGATAATGGCTTCGAGATTAAAGTGCTTGGTTCTTTCCATTCTACTGTTCCTTACCGTGGATCTCTTTTGTCTATACTTGATGAAGATCATGTAGTAATCAGTATCTGCGTCGCACCCTATACATGCCCTAGCGTCCATAATATCCATGACAAATATTCTCATGATCTGTTTGATTGGCAATGACTCCATCTACTGATTTCCATATTACGTTATGGATGTTTTTACATTGAAAATGAGTGCAGCTAATTGAGAGGTCTTTCCCGATCACGGCCTGAAGACTTCTTCACGACCAGCCTTGGCAGTCATATCTCCAAGAATTAATTTATTGTCGTTCTCTGATTTATATCCATGAGCACGTTCTAGTTGGGTACAAAAAGTCTCTTTCTCGTCATCGTCAGAATCTTCGGTAGATGCATGAGCGCAAATGACAGTGATATTAAAGAATTTCATTTTGAGTTAAGCGTACACAATCTTCTGTTGATGGGGTTAAAATTCAGTGCTGCTGCTCCGTTTTTCTTGTGGACCATAAATGCAGTTCCGAAGTGACATGCGCCGCTGGAGTTGCAGAAGATAGATGAGTCATTACTATCGGGGATTGCGTTCTCTTGTCAGGGTACACTTTGTAGAGCTGCGAAGGTAATTTTTTAAAAATACCAAAACCGTATTTATTCATAAAGTGGACACAAAAGTTTTATATAGAGCAACACATTACATACATACTCTTTTTAGGTTTGCTGGCACATTTGCGTTCTATTTACAAAATTATAAATCCCAGTTTAGCTTAACTATAGCTGGATTTCATTGATACAGCGCCTAATCTCCTCCTTCAGGGCTTGGACCGTCATGTGGTTATTAACATAAACTTTTGATTTCAACCAACTCCGGAGAATGAAGTCCAAGGGTGTCAAGTCCCATGATTAAAGCGGCCAATTTTGTTCGCCCCAGGGAATGTCTAGTATAATAATGCCATTGTTTCTCGTGATGTGTGGCAAGTGGCACCGTCCTGTTGAAACCACATGTCTTCGACAAATACTCCATGCATTTAAAGTACAAAAACTTGATACCGTCCACCATTAACAGTTTGTACATTTTAGGCAGACTCTTTGAAAAACATGGTTCAATGATGCTAAACAATGCCAAAATACGCACCAACGAGTGACTCCCTTGAAATGTATTTTTTTCTCACGAAAATTCACCAACCAGTTGGTATTGTTCTATGACCCAATTGACAACTACTTTTCGCTGGGAATGGTTATCGGGAATACTTTTCGCGAGGGAATGGAATAAAGAATAAGGTATCCAGCAACAACAAAGGATTTAAGGGGACTGGACTGATTTATAAAGAAATCTAGTAGTCTAGGTAGTATGGAGAATATTAATAAAGGAGATCGTGTGTTAAACAGAACACAAGTGGAGGAAGATGGCAAAGAGGTAGACTAATCGGAAGAATGAAAGATATTTGGAAGAGGTGTCTTAAATGCGTTAAATGAGATTAAGGCGGAAATAAGTTGAATGAAATTAAAACGGAGATTAAGGAAATTAGATTAGAGAATGAGGAAGCCTGGATAGGGGGCGAGTTATGGATATGGAATGATGTAGAAAAGAATTTGGTTATGGCTAGATAAAGAAAAGGAAAAGGTGATAGAGAAGAATATGGAATGTAGGAAAACTAATGAAGAAATAAAGAGGCAGTTTAAGGGAAAATATAAATGGAAATATGAGAAATAAAAAGGGAAATGATAGAGTAATTGAGAGGAGAGGAGAAAGAGGATGTATTAAGGAATGTTTTAGAAAGTGAAACGTGGATTGATATTAATTTAGGGATAAATGGTCAAGGCAAATGGAGGAATATAATGGATTAAACGCTATTTCCTGGAATATAGCAGGGTTGGGGAATAAAATTAACGATGGGGAAATAAAAAAATATTTGAAACAGTTTGACATAATTGGATTAGTGCAAACGTGGGTAGAGAAGGATAGATGGGAAGAAGAGAGTAACAGCTTGCCTGGGGGATATATATGGAAAATGCAGGAGGGGACGCGGGTCCATAAAAAAGGAACGGCAAGTGGGAAGATTGAATAACTGGGGTGAAAGTCGAAATAAAAGATTTGGAATAGATAAAAGATGAGCGGGAGGTTATGTGTGGGAGGAAAGTTAGAACAGGAGAGAAGGTTTGGGTGTCGATAATAGTGTATCTAAAGCATAATGGGAAGGATTTTATGAAAAGAATGACCACGGCAATAGATATATAAATAATAAATTGTGAAAATGTAGTGGTAATGGGGGATTGGAATGCAAGAATAGGGGAATATGAAGGTTTATACCTAGGATAAGATGTGGAATATATGGAAAAAAAATCAAAGAAAATCATTGATCGACTACGCGATAATGAAAAAAAGAGCAAGAGATTGTCGAGGTATATAAAAATGGAAAACGAGATGAATCAGATTATTTCCTTTTAGAGGCAGCATGGGTAACTGTAAATGAAGTAATTGAAAGTGTTGTGATGTGTGTAAAAATGTGTGTAAAACAAGAAGACATATATGTGTGGTGTGACAGGGAAGAGAATGACTGAAATGTTGAAAACTATAGAATGGGAGGAAATACACAGAATCGATGAAATTGTAGAAAATGTAAAAGGAAAATTAGAAGTAAGAAGGGGGAAGTTACATAAAATTATGGAAGATTCGAAGTGGAGGTATTAGCAAAAGTATGAGTTTTAGAAAGAGAAATGAGAGAAAAATATTGTGAGACAAATGTGAGAAAATGGGAAGAGATTATGGATGCAAAGAAAAATGGATGGATGTAGGTAAAAAGCAAGGCAGAGGGAGGTAGATAGAGAGAGAGAGAGGAATGGGAAAGTGTAGAAGGGATTTGGGAGGAGAGGGCCTTGATGATTTTGCGAATTTTGCAACGGAGGAAGGGAACATTGTTGGCGAAGAAATCAGCAAAGAAGAGCTGGGAAATAAGTTAGGAGAGATAGAGTAAGGAAAACCTGCGGGGCCCGACGGAATACATGTGAATGTATGGAGATGCTTGAACAAAAAATGGCAAGGAGGCGTTAATTGGAGGAATCAATGCGGTGTAGAAGGGAGAAGTGGGAGTGCCAGAGGAATGGAAGCAGGGAGATTTAATACCCGTATATATAAGAGGAAATAAAAGGAACGAAGAGAGCTATAGAGGTATTATATTAATGAATGTGTTATAAAGAGTATTTGCGCGGATTTTGAACAAGGCAGAAAGAGGTAGAAATGAAAGAGAAGAAAATTTTATCATAGACCCAGAATGGGTTCAGAAATGGTAGAGGAACTACGGATAATATTGTTGTACTAAACTATTCGACACAGAATGAGCTGAGTAAGGGAAGGAAATTATACCGATTGTTTATTGATTTAAAGTCCGCTTATATGTTGGTGAGGAAGAGTTTATGAAGAGACGAATGTTAGTGTGTGAGTAGGAGAGAATGTATTGCAATGGTTCAACGTTGAAAGAGGAGTTAGACAAGGTTGTCCACTAAGAGGGAAGTTGTTTAACTTATACATAGAAGATTTAGAATGTGTCAGCAATGGGCAAGATGGTGGGGTAGTAATTGGTAGAGAGTATGGTCTCTAGGATACGTATGGTCTATAGGATATTCGAATAATATCGTATGTATGGCGAATTATATGGAAGGAATGAAAGAAGTAATGGAAAGAGTTAATAGGTATATAAAAAAAAAGAGGATTACAGTTTAATGGGAAAAAGACGAAGATAATTATATGTAAGAAAGGTGAAAGAGAGAGCAGAAGTAATGTGTCTGAGATGAATGGAGAGAAGATTAAATATGTTACAAAGTATAAGTACTTAGGGTACAGGCTAAGTAGTAACGGGCTATGTGAGGAGCATATAAAGATGGTAGCGAGCAAAGCTAGTGTTGTTGAGTGCTGTGTGGAGGGAGAAGTTTGGTGAGAGAACACATATACTGTACTTACAAAGAATATTAGGGGTGGATAGATTAACGTCGAGTGAAATTATTTTACAATAATTGAACAGGTACAAATGATGGATGAGTGGATTAAAAAAATTAGCAGAGTATGAAATTAAGGTGATGATGGATGATGAGGAGAGAATGGTCAAGAAGGTGTACTGCTAGGCTATGAATTCATGGATAAAAGTCAGAAAGTATGTGTTGAAAAAAGTTGGATGAAGGATGCTGAGATGTAAGGAAGAAGCGCAAGAATAAAGGAGATGAGATAAAAGCAGAGGGAGGATTGCCACTATATCTGATGGAATATTAGAGTATGAGTGGCAAGAAAATGGTTGCGAGATTTAGATGTAGCAGTGAGGAAAGAGGGAAAAGGTTCTGGATACATAAAGGTGAGAGACAATGTAGAATATGTGGAAAAAAGGTGAATGGTGGGATCATTGGGCAAAAGAATATGTGGATTTTCAGTGGAGTGGGTAATAGAGGGTACTAATGGAATAATATTGGAAAGCGTGTTTAGGTGTGGCGGTGTTGAGAAATATTTTGAAGGCAATGAAGAGGCAGGTTTAGAGTTAATTTTGGAAAATCATTGAATTCATGCGATTAGAGCTGAAGGTCTGTTTCCTTCATCCTATGTGGAAAGAAAGGTGAATTACTTACGAAGTATATGTTTAAGTTATTGTATAATATCAATGTTGTTTTAGTATCTGTTTATGATTTAGTTGTAATCATGAAAACGTCATGCATATTACTTTTTACATTTCTTAGGTATTCATTTCTTGAACACGCTGTCTTGGCTACATTTTGGCGAACAGCTCTGATGTTTTCTGTTCAAGGACGTGGACGAATACATGCAGATAGCCTGACATTAGTAATCTACCCTGATATCTAGAATTTTTCAATTATTCTTTCCAAAGTTGAATCACTTGGAGCATTTTGTCTTTTAAAATTGGGGAGCAATTTGCGAATCGTGGTATGCCAGCATTTTAGAAATAATATTTAATAATAAGAGTGCGTCCTTTTGTCAAATAGCGATTCAGTTCATTAATGATGAACTGTCTATTATCGAACTGTTTTAGGGTTTTAGAGGTTTGACTGGCAAAGTAAAACAGCAAATATGACGCACAATGTAAGTTAACCCTTTTATGGAGACACCTTTTATTTAAAGCAATAATATTTCTTTAAGCAATTTCTATCGGTCCTGGGGATCATTTGTAAGCTATATAAATCTTAAAGATATAATATTTATGTACTTCCTTGTTTTTACATTTATTTAGTCACGACCGGTTTCGGCTTTTGGCTATCATCAGGTAAAATATAATTAATTTATGACGTATTGCTCGTTTTTCTGCACATTGTACGTTTCGTTGGCAGTTGTGATGATTGCAGATCAGTTTTATTTATAATAGCTTTTATTGCAAAACAAAAAATGAATAATTTAGAGTTATCTTTATGATATGGAAATGATCTAGCAACGGTAGAGCCTCCAGAACTCAAGTTAAAATCGTCACATCGAATAATAGAAAATATTCGTTTGCCAATCAAAATCGATTACAGTAAATGCATGCGTAATTTTACATGCTGTGGATCCTTGTCAAATATCTTCTCTTTTATATTCATAATATAGCTGATTATCTCTTAACAGTACCAATCGCTAAACGCTCATAATAATTCTCATTTTTGAAATGCTAATCAATTGGCCATGCAAAAGCTATTACTTCGAGTTTCAAATTTCTATACATGAAAGAAGAAAAAATAGGTTTTTGCTCCAAGAATTTCGAAATAACCAAATTTCACGCACTCAGTGCATCTCATTGTTGCTTCATAATCTTTTTCCACTTCTGATAAAGAATTTAAAAGAGAAGAAAAGGAAGCAAGCAGATTTAATGTCGATGGTATATGTAGAGCTAATTTTATAACAATTGAGCGTAGTTAGAAATTGTTTAGGGTGTTCGTAGACGCAGCGAAATAAACTTTTCTTAATATTAATATTAAAAGTGCTACTTACAAATACATAAAAATTATAAATGGATATTTAAGAAAAAGATTCTCCACACTATTTATTTGAGGCACTTATTTCTAAAATCATCTGTGGTCGGGAGGTATAGTGTAATGGAGAATAAAAAACGATGGGATTCACTAAAGTAATAGGTGAGAGTTGAGATGATTATTATGGTATAGTGAGCAAGGGGTGTTTGGAGTTTATAAAGAGAATTAGCAGGGCGTTAGGAGAAAGGAGAGTTAAATTGGATACAATAACAATAATGGGTAACTAAAATGTAAAAATTGGATAGATTGGATTAATTGTAAAGAGGGAATGTGAGGTACAGACAAAAAAATCAAAGAACCAAAGTAATAAACATAGAACGATAAAGGATTTTAGAGTTGATGGAAGAGGAGAATATTTTACAGGCGCAGGGATGGATAGTTTACATTTTGGCGTCATGGAGAGGGTCCGTAGTGGACTACTTGGTAATGAACCATTTAGCTAGATGGTATTTAAAGTGTTTAAAAGTTAGGGATAGAATTGAGTCAGCCCATTTTCCAGTATAATCGGACGAAGATATGAACGGTTGACGAAGATATGACGAAGATCCCGGAAGCATGAGTAATAAAGGATAGGGGTGGAATGAAAGAGAAACACGTAGATTAAAGGAGGGAGATGGATGATATAAATGGCTTACTTGAAAGGATGTTAGAGAATTCTATGTAATTATTATCAGTTGTATAGCATTTTGTAGTCTCAATGCTAAATCAACTATACTGCAGCTCAGGATTTTGTTTTTCCTAGTCCCTTGTATTCTTCTTTCAGTGGTATTCGAATTTTTCATATTTTCCACTTGTAACGGATGCATAAATATCTTCACATACTTTGTCCCTTGTTTCTTCCTCGACTAAGTAACTCTGTTTTCTAAAAGTTTCTATTGTTTATTTTCATCTGTCACTAATACTAAACTTGTCATCACTGGTACTCCGTTTTTACTGGTACTCCATTGAATATGTTTTCGGACAACATTCATCCATACTCTGTGAAATTAACTCTTTTGATATTTTTAGTCTCCTTAGTAGAAATGAATCTAATTTAATTGTTCCTAAATTTATGTCTACATGTCCTTTCAAATCGACTACAGTTTAAGCTACAGTTTGTAATAGTGTATAGGATACATATCGTTGGGTGACAAGACATGCTTTGGCTTATAGTTGAAAAATATGGACGCCTGATGGACTATAAGTTTTCTATGACATATTAGACGCAATTGATTTATTTCATTTTATTTCGCATTAGACCGATTTATCAAAACCTGCCCATTATATCGTTATGCTAATTGCATATATAGATGAATAGGAGTACAATACTTAACATGGATTTTATTGTTTTTAATATTTATAATTCATTAGTGGCTCTAATCCGCGCTCGTTATTTTTCACTGACATTTTGCTGCTTGATTCAAATTGTAATGCAAAAAATTGAACTTTGCAGTAAAAAATTAAAAATATAAATGTAGCAAACTAAAATATTATAATTTTTCATATATGATCTTCTGACTGATTGATGACAAAAAAGTGCCCGCTTTGGACATGGATATAAAGCTGGTGACGTTCCAATGTCTGAGGAAAAGTAAGGACGTTGAACAGCAAAGCGAGTCTACGAATAAAGGTGAGCAACTGTTGGTTGGAGATGCTGAATTGGTTATCTGGCTGCAACGACTTGTTCGTGAAGCTGATGCTTCGATCAGGATAACTCTTAACGGGATTTACTCATTGGTGACATTGATTCATTGGCGGTTGGTTTGTCGGTGAGGTACACTCGTTGGTGAGGTGGATTCGTAGGCTCGTTGATGTGGATGGTTCGTCAATGAGATTAACTGGTCGTAGCTTCTCCCCTTCTCTCTTCTCCAAGACGTTCATAGACACGATTAAAGTATACGGGAGAGAGTTAGAACGTATATAGAGATGAGAAAAGACCTATAAAATAAATGTTAAGTAGGTCGAAAGATTACTACCGAAATATACAGGCGTTTAAGTCTTGATTACGTGATTTTTCTTGTCGTGAGAAGTTTATTGTTAACGGGGTGAATTCAGATTAATTTAATTTAATTCGAGGCATACATAAATGATTTTGTTGGTGGCGCTTACTTAGCGGCCAAACTAATTCAGAAGTGCTTATTAGAGTATTACTACTGATTCTTTGCGCATGTTACTCACCCGTGATCCAACAGAAAGAATACCCTAAATGCGTCTTGTTGAAACTCTTCGAGGTACTATTTTTATATGAAATTAGAGGATTTTTGTGTCCGGCTTTACCGGTGCCAGGTCTTGACATTGGCGGCGCAACTAGACAGGCTTTGTCAACATTTCTGCTACAATAGTTACGAAGGGAGAATTCTTCTCGAATCAGAAGCCGCCTTTCAACCGTTGCAAATTTTACAGAACAATATGTTATAATATCCCTGCCAAGATTCTACGATTCTACGCTTCTATGATAAGGAACACTCCAATTGGAGTTAACGTGCAAACGGGCAACGAGCTGCAACCCCTTTCTACTGTGGTCAACGACCAATCAATGGGACTTATAACTCATAAAACTCACTAAAATTCATCAAACTCTTTTCCAGCAGATGCCACTCAAAGTTCAATAAACTTATTAAAGTTGTTTTTTCGAAATCAGTGGTCGCAAAATTTTTTATCCCGACCGGGGCAATGAAACTGGAGTTCAAAAAACTCTTAGGTTGTTTACTCGAAATAGTAGATCGCCAGAAACAAAATTTTATTGTAAAAAAAATGAGCGCGAAGAACAGGATACCATAAAAGACCATTTACCATTTTATCTCTACCATTTACCTCTTAACATGTACCATTTTTTATTCATATTCTGTACTCGATGAAAGAGCACAAAAAATGCGAAAAACATCTGCCTTGAGCAGAAACACCAAAAAAATGAAGGTCATAGAAAATTCCAGCGAAATATGATTTCCATCTCATTAACTCTTCTGACTCTCTCTTACACACGTGACTGCAAATGTTGTTTTATTGCTAACGGCAGTTGACTGCAACAACTTCTCCTTCCGTGAGCTCAATATGTTACGAACACTATGTATCTGTTGCTATCTCCGTTTACTCCCATATGGGCACGAAGGAAGCGAACGTTGTTTGGTTGGCGACGGTCGACCTGTATGTACGCAGGTTTCACAGACTGCTTGTAAAAAAAAAATTAATTTAATCGTCGCAAATTTTTTGTCGTTTAAATTATATTAAATCAATTATCCATTCTGGATTCATCTAATTATTGATTGATTTATTTAATTGATGGTTTCTAGCGCGTTCCTGACTGATGATTATTTATTTATTAATTGTTTCATATCATTTATAGACTCGGTGAGGCTATGTCGAATATGCCGATAACAAGTTTAAGTATTTCAAACCTCCAGATCTGTTTGTAGTCCTTCGAATCTGATTTAAATTTACAGCCTCGATGCACTTGACTCGGTCAAGATAAGATAAGAAGAGAACAAAAAGAAAAAATAGAGTACTTGAAAATTTATTTAGTTTGTTAACAAACCAAAACCCGTATAATTTTTACAAATGTGTAGAACGTCGTATAAGGAATTGGATGGTTCTCAATATTTTCCTCGTCAGTAAGGCATGCACTATTCCGATGAATTTTGGTTAATGCTTAGGAGCTAGTTCTCGGAAACTTGTTTGCCCATTGTTAATATATCTTTGTGTATCGTCATGTTGAGAAATTTAACAATGTTCTATTCTATTTCGTATCTATAACCATACGCAGATTAGAAGTACGAATTGAGCTCGACCCTTTGGGGTTGATGCTCCAGTTTTTTGCTCACTATTGCCCAGCGC
>WYDF02296341.1:0-14514 GCA_009867245.2 Adranes taylori | reverse complement strand
ACGCAGATTAGAAGTACGAATTGAGCTCGACCCTTTGGGGTTGATGCTCCAGTTTTTTGCTCACTATTGCCCAGCGCTTTTTCCGCTTTTTCCGTCTCGTTAACTTTTTCCGTATAATATATCAAAATAATGTTGAATTCTCCGGAGCGATAAAGTATGGGGTAGGCAAAAATTGGTTATACTAGCGTCGCATTCGCCTCACGTTAAAATAGTGGCGCATACCTCATACCTTACTGAGTAACTTATGGATGGGTAAAAACATTGTTATACTATGATACTCCTGACGTCTTGATTCCATTTCCGATTTGAATATGATATTCGCATACCGGGCGTCTGCTTCGGTGTTTGTATATTTGGTTCCGTGTTCAATGTAAATAGAAATATTTGAGGTTATGTAAACAAAATAGTGCGAAATTTGAAATCCAAGTTAGTAATGCAAATTTCTACATCGTCGGATGCATGTAGCGCTTTACATTCGGCGACAGATAACGCACATTGTTTAGGTAATAATATTATATGGGTTTATAAATATATATATATATATATATATATATATATATACTGATGCGTGTGGACGAGTTGTTTGTAAACAAAAAGCAACTTGGTCAAGGTCTCCTCCCAAAATATTTATAATTGAATCAAACAGTTTATTTTTAAACTAATTTAATAATTTTTTTACGATGTCACTAAATTTATACTAGATTTAAAACTAAAGATTGATATACACCTATATTTAAATACATCGATGCTACATACCCTGCACGCACCTCTAACGACGGGTGAAATGTGTACCTTGTGTCCCCTCTGCAAGGACTCAATCAGCAAGGAAAATTTCAAATTATCCAGGAAGAACTAAGCTGCGGCAAAATTGATCTGGTGAATATTACAAAAACCCATTGGCAGAACAGTGGCCATTTGAAATCCTCGAAATACGCAATGTATATTCCGGTGGAGAAGATAGGTAGATTCATAGTATCGGCATAATGGTAACAAACAATATCAACAACTTTATGGTGGGCTATAAACCGAGCAATGTCTTTGAAGCATAAGACGAAGCCCTCTGCCCTTAACAATATGGCACTATATGCTCCAACTAATGATGCTAATGACGAAGAGATAGAGGAATTTTATCGAACTCTATAAGTGGCAATAAACAAAATAAACATCAAAGAATTCTCGATGTTCATGAGAAAATCGGTTCCAATATCAACGATGATCATATTCACCAAGTAGTGGGGAAGGTTGGGTTAGAAGAACGGAACGACAGAGGAGAATGCCTCATCCAATTCTGCATCGAATATATGCTTGCAATTACAAACTCAAAGTATGAGAATCACAAATGAAGATTATACACTTGGAGTTCTCCTGATATACACATGAAGAATGAAATCTATTATATCTTGATTAAGTAGAGATAGAATTATTCGGTAAAATCGGGGGAAAAAGTTTTAATCCACTACAAATTGTAGAAGCGATCATAAACAAAGGAAAATTTAAAATCTGTAGGCGAAGGCAAATGAAATGTTTGCACAAGCTCAGTGCTTGCCAGGTTACACTTTTTAACAACAGTCTCGTAAAATCGGACCTCACCTCTAAGACTTGCAAACAAAATACTGGAGCTATGTGGCCGACTGTGAAAAAGTCTGTAGTCACAACTTTAGAAAAAACATCTCAAGAAGACCAAAGTACCATTAGACAACCCTGGTTATCAACGAGAAGCATAGAGCTCATTCGGGAATGAAGGAATATCAAATCCCGGGGTCTTGACAGCAGTATAGATCAGGAACTGTACCAATACAAAATCTGGAGATACAAGCTGCTAGGCGCAAAGACAAAAATAAATATCTAATGAACGTTTGTATAGAAGTTCAAAATTTCTCTGATACCAATAATTACAAAAACCTGTTCAAGAACATATTTTCTATCACTCAGGAGTTCAAACTCCGACGGTGGACGATAAAAGATCGACATGATTGTTTGAATACAGAACTAGACCAAATTGCATCGGTGTGGAAATACTACTGACGCAATCTGTATGTTGATCCTAATGCGATCCCTGGAGACCTGGGGCATTATGAGGAGGAACCGGATATACTGCTAGATGAGGCGAAAATCGCAATTGTCAACTTTTAGGAGGAACCAGATATGTTGCTAAATGAGGTAAAAGTAGCAGTTAACAAACTAAGAGAAGGGAAAGCAGTAGGAATCGACAGAATATCAGTAGAGGTCTTGTAGGCTCTTGACAAAAGGGGATAAGTAATCATTGTGTTGGAAAACAGTCTTATGCCCAAGATCAACGTCAGAATTTTTTCCCCTACATAAAAAATAGCCAGAAGCAGTCTGCGGAAACTATCGTCTAATAGCTCTGATAGTCACATTCCAGCAAGTTTTGTTGTACATCCTTCAAGCCTTCCTGCTACATCAAATAGTTCCAGAACAAGCCGGATTTGTGAAAGTACGGGGCACTCGAGAGTAAATCTAAAAGTGCGGGAGAGCTTATATAAAAGGCCCCATAATACTTGGTACCAATATTATGAGCTTATGGATTACGAGAAAGCGTTTGATAACGTTCGTTGGGTGGCCCAGGCTATGGACGACTTGAGCAGAGTTTGGAATACCGTCTCATCTTATTACTCTCGCGAAAAGCCTGTTTGAGAATTCCTGAGCGGTCGTTAAAATAGATAACACATTATCCGAAATTTGTTGCATTACAAAAGGCTCTCGTCAAGGCTGCGTACTTTCACTTCCACTCTACAACATCTATAGCGAAGTAGTGATGCGGCACACTTTAGAAAACGGAGGAGCGAAGATTGCTAAAAGCGTTTATCGAACCTTCGATTTGTGGATGATACTCTTCTGATAGGCAATGGGCTTCTGAGTATCTTCAAAACTGGAAGACGTAAGCCACGACTATGGGCTCCAATTAAAAGCCAACAAGACAAAAATCAGTCAGAGAATAGACCGAGATAACGAAAATCAAAGACAACCTAAAAAATAGGGAGCTTTGAAGCCCTCGAAATATTTGGGTATTTGGGCTCCATGCTCCATAAGTTTAGCTCTTGCGAATTGGAAATAAGACGGCGAATTAAAATTGCTCACTCGGCCATAATAAAACTAAGGAAAATCTTGAAAGATCACAATATCACTAGAAAAACCAAAATAAGCTTTGTAGACGCCCTAGTTTTTCCCGTTTTTCATACGCTTCAGAGACTTGGGTAATTCGTTCCAATGACAAGAGAAGAATATATGTGTTTAAATGTGCGTTTGGCGCAGAAGGTCACCATCCTAAATGAAGTCAAACCCCTACAAAGATTGTCATCGCTAAAATATGGACGAATTTTTAAATTTTTCGGACACATCTCTCGGCATGATAGCTTGTAAAACGTGTTGTTTAGGGAAAACCGGAAGGGAAAAGGAAACTGGCCCTATCCCAACGACATTATTTCGAAACTAACAAAAACAAGTTTTACTAAAGCAGCGCAATGTCAACATCCACCGTAGTCACCACATGTTGGCCGCGACGTTGGACGTAGAAGCAGAAGTCCTCTCTGAGCATTATGTTTGGTCCAGTCACGTTATCTATTTGAAGGTAAATAGTGTCTTAATCAGTTGTATTGAACATAGTCCGATATTTGAAATGCGGGTCGATAACGCAGATTCTTAAATCAACATGTACTGAAATGTTAATAGAACGCTTCTTGCACGAACGACCTAATATAGAAATGAATGAGAAAACCTAAAACCATTGTCATATATCCACGATGCTGGATATCTTTATTCTAATTACAAGAAGTCCATATGTTAAATTTTTATTTGCTACAGTTTTATGACTCCATCGCAAGTATAAATGTTTCTTCTTTTCTTCTCGACTGTTTGTCTTCTTTCTATGTTTATTTCTCGCCATTTCATAGACAATTGTATGTACAACTGTAAAATTCCTTTAGAGCAGTTGAAAGAAATAGAGCTCAATTTGAACACGACGATGTACATTTTTAAGATCCAGATACCTTCATAGAGGAATAACAGAATAATTTTATACAAGTCACTAAAAAGGCAATGTATTTGGATTAATAACGGAATAGTCAACAGTGGAATAAAATCGAAGCCCGAGGATATTTAAATGCAAACAAAAGCAAGAAGACAGGAAAATATGACCGGGGGCTGGAAATGGAAATAAAATTTTATTCATAAGGGCAGTGATTAATGGATGGTGTTTATGTAACGGGTTACATCTTCTATAATTTCAAAAGTGGATCGTGAATGTAGCGCAAACTGTAGGACCGAATTGATTAGCAGGAATTATATGACCTGATCCGTTTATGTTTCAGAGACGACGTTGAATATAGCTGTAAATACACTTTTACACTTCTAGACACAATCAGGATATCTGTTGGTGTTAGTTTGGATATGAAAGTTAAGTAACTTAGTTTAAAACCCGTAAGAGCCAAAAGCGGACGAGTCACCAGACAAACTGCGATGACAGTGCTGTATTTGAGTTTGAGACATTTCGTATCAATGAACTATGTAGAGCAGTGCGCTATGTAGAGCAGATTCTTTACATATACTGGAAAATATTGAGAGGTGTGATTAGAAAGAGAGAGTGGAATAGCCATGTTAACAGGACGGAAGAAGGAAAACTAGCTCACATGTGTAAAAGCAACAGACCCATGGGAAGAAGACCACATGGACGACCGTCCAAGAGATAGGCAGAGAGCTGAATATCTTCGTCCATCGGAAATACGTAGCATGCCAGACAAACAGAAGAAATCCTAGTCTCTCGTAGAAGAAGAAGAAGAAGAAGCAGAAGACGTACTACTGTAGGTACTACTGTATGTACTACTGTACGTACTACTATACGTACTACTATACGTACTACTATACGTACTACTGTACATACTAATGTACGTATTACTGTAAGTACTGTATGTATTGTACGTACTGTACGTTTTACCCATATCCATATGTACACATGTCACATATCTATATTTATTATCCTCTAAAAAAAAATTTTGTATTTAAATTAGATTTACAAAGCTTATTTATATTTTAAACGGAAATTTTTGATAAAGAAGCATATGTGTTAATGGAAGAATATTTTTGGAAGAGTTTTTCAAATTTAATACAAATATGGGAATTTGCTATTTTAATATGTCCACATTGACTTAACAAGACATTTTCTAATTTTGAATTTAATTCTTATTAACTAACATACTTCATGCTTGAATAAGCAGTTTGTTGAATAAGCAGATTCAAAATCAAAATGGCATTTCATTTTTTAAATAAAAATACTTTTGTGGGTGGGTGACTTACCAAAAAAAAAAAAATCAGACAGACTTAACACCCAACCAGTTTTTAGCTCAACCGCTTTCATGCAAGATTTGCGATAAAACGTTCAAGCATATGCATGATTTATGACGACATGAGAGATCCGTTTGTCGCGCTTCAAATCGTTCCGCGATGCGATTTTTATTAGACAAGTCAATTTAAAAAAACATCTAAAGAAATATCATGGAGATGTCGAGATTCCTTGCAACAAGTGCGAGGTGATGGCAAGTTCTGGCGCTGAATGGACTGATCACGTAAAGACGCATAGACCGTTAAGGAAACGAAACATTGACGTGGCATCTATACCATCAACATCATCTGGTAATATCGAACCACCGAAAGCAAAGATGCCACGTCTAAATTGCATAGAATGTTCTATTGACTTTTGGTGTCACAAATTATATAACGGACATCTAAAGTCAATAGAGCATAATAATAAACAACTGGCTTCACTTGGTAATGGTATGTTCTCGGTTAGATCTGGATATAAGAATCGTGTTGGATCATATCGGATTGAAGCACAGTCGACTACTGATTATACAACTTTTACAACATCAGGTTCGCCTAATTTACAATTACCACCCCTAGTTTTCGAAATAATTCTCTTACTTTATACAACAGTTATACTTCTAAAAAGTAGTACCAACAAGCTAATTATGAATTTTAATTTTTTGTTTCAAAAATTGTATCTTGAAAGTGGATGTTGCCTGAGACAGGAAACATTTAAGAGAATCAAGTTTGACGCGGTTGATCCGGATTAATTTCATTTAATAGCTCGTATCTAGTTAGTACCTTACCCGTACTTATGCATAGGAATGTATTGAACTTCATCCCACGTGCCATTTAAGAAATAATTACATCATTTCATACGAAGACTTCTATAGGTAGGATCATCATCATCATCATCATCATCATCATCATCATCATCATCATCATCATCATCATCATCATCATTATCATCATCATCATCATCATCATCATCATCATCATCATCATCTTCTTCTTCTTCTTCTTCTTCTTCTTCTTCTTCTTCTTGTTCTTCTTCTTCTTGTTCTTCTTCTTCTTCCACTTCTTCTTCTACGAGCGACTAGGATTTCTTCTGTTTGTCTAGCCTGCAACGTATTTTCGATGGACGAAAATATTCAGCATTCTGTCAATCTCTTGGACGGTTGTCCAGGTGGTCTTCTTCCCATGGGTCTGTTGCTTTTACACATCTAATACGATCTGTAACGTACACGTACCTAGTACGTACGTAGGTATGTGTACATACGTGTAACAGTCAAAACTAAATAAGTTACATGTTAAAAATATAATAAAACATATGACTTCCAATTGATATATGAAAAAGGGATCACGTCCACGAAATTTTTCTTTGAGGCAATACTAAGCAGTAGTTAAATCAAGATTAGCATAGGAGAATTTGAAAAAAAAATGATCTTCCCACCATAAATAACAAAGGAAGTGTTATTAATTACATCACCTTATAAAGTTTTCCACATGAATTCAAACCAGCATCAGGCTTTGTTTATTAACCCATTTGTTGTCACTGTTCTTTAAAGAGCACGAGCGTAATCATTGTTTTCTTGAAAAATTGCAGGCTAAGATTTGCAGATGTAGGAAACCAACTCAGTCATAGACTACATACGTAAGTCTTTTAGCATCACACGAGAATAGGCGTTTCACATCTGTTGTATAAAAAAAAGATTTCTGATTTTGCTATGGTCACCCCACTAAACCAAACTCCCTCATCAGTTAACCATGCTATGGCCAAGGGTTTTGCAGGTTCCCTAAGCTGTAAAGCTAATGCTCCAGCGTATATCTTATCTGCAAGTTATCAGTTTGCCTCAATTTCTAAAAGCATTCCATTAATTACCAGTTCCAGGCTGAAAAGGATGATAAATCCTAAAGCGTCCTTCATCTCCATACACTAGCCTTCATATACTCTCCAATCTCCCTAACTATATACAATCACAACAGGGAGTGAAAATTTAGTGCAGTAGAAATCCCACACTGTTGTATACTCGGGAATCCTTCGCATTTGAAGGTTTCTTCACTTCATACGTAAACAAAAAACAAAAGATATTGCTATTATCAAATTCAGCCGAAATCGATAAAGATGTTTCAACTATATTTCTTATTTTATTGTCGGAAGATATGGTGCTATATCTAACTTTACTGTACTGTATGGAGAACGATAGCTGTATTGATATAAAATATTTTTATTTTTTTGTGATAAAATATGTAACATGCAGCTGACTAAAAACTTGAAACTACCTATCTGTATGATTCCGGACCACAATCTCCATAAGGAACGCATTCGCTCAAAATCTGACTGCTATTTGGTCAATTGTGATCACTTAACCTTGAATTATATAGACTACTCGTCTAGATACACTTTAAGTTAAGTTAAATGAACTTCAAAACTTGCGTTTCAACTAAGATTGAAGTGCGAACAAAAAATGGCTAGACAAAACTACATGGTGTTTCTGGCTAAAACGTGCACAAGAAAAACATGAGATCAAAACCTGCTGAACAATTAGATCAAATGAACTTCAAAATCTTGAACTACCTGCCGATGCCATATCAAACATGGGATCAAAAAATGATCTAACAATTGGATCAAATATATCTCTAAAAAATTTAACATTTAACCTCTGATTGTTTGTGAATGAAAATTCTGCGAAAAATAAAAACCGCACTTCAATCGTAGTTCAAACGCAATATTTAGAAGTTCATTTAACGTAATTGTACAGTCGGTTGTTGATTTAATGTATTTTATTATAGACGAGTGGTCCAGTAACAACATATAATTAAGTGAACAAAAATGGTCAAATTGCAGTCGGGTTTGATCCAATGTATTCCTTATGGAGATTTTGGTCTGGAGTCGGTATAGCTAACCTACATTTAAATTTCCAGTTGTACAGTTGGCATTACATGCATAGGCAATTGTCTTTCCATGAACTTATAGAAGAAATTGAATATCTCAGTGATGATAAGGATCGACTAGAAATAAAAATTAGTCCACTAGTTAACGCAAATGCAAACATAACTGATGAAGATAGTGTCGGGGAGAGCGAGATTTCAGTAAATAATTTGCCCAGTAGCCAATTACTACTTGATGCGGAAAGGAAAACTTACAATTCAGTTAGTCATTCGGAATATGAAATTCCGTTGAAAAAATTGACCAAGAAAATAAAATTTGCTGCCCCCCTATCTAAAAATAATCCACGATAGAGCTACCTGTGTGCAAATAAAGATACTACATCAATATTACCTGAGTGGAAACATATAATTGAATGTAATCGTCAATTGTCACCTATGGAAGCATTTTTAAATAGATTTGATAACGAAATAGAAGATTGGATAGTTATTTACATGAATATGCATACACTGCTCATAACCGGACAGATGTTTAACTCGATGAGATACGTTGGTTTTTGGAATCTTGTTAATTGGCTACGTCTGTGCTCCTCGGTGAAAAATGAATTGGCAAAACTCAAAAGGCATTCCAATCTTAAGCAAAATGATAAACTTCGCCTACTTTTTGACCTCTTGAACAAAAAATTCATTAAATTTGCTGCAATAGAGGAACATAATAGGGTAAAAGAATTTGTGGACCCACATTTTGCGCATCATGATACAAAACAGTTTATTTGATGAGAACCCATTAGATGGAGAAACGAAACGTAGGATGGAACATCTCATCTAGAATATCTCTCGTCCTTTGAATCTTATCAAGGAGCATCTACTCCTCTGTCAGATAGTTATAAAGCATTTAGGGCTAGGAGCGTGCAGTTCTCCAGTTAGCTGATTTGCTGCAAGCGCAATGTTTAGATATGTGTTATGATATTTATTTCGATAATTTTTTTCCAACAATAGGATTGTTATGAGAATTAAGATTGAGAAATATAAAAATAACTGGAACAATCAGAGAGAATAAACTTCCAAAAAACTAGCCGTTAGAAGCCTATTTTGAATTGATAGAGGCTAATAAAAGATAGAGGCTATTTTGAAGACGTAAGATAATGGAATTGGAATTTATAAATGGAACGATAATAGTGAAGTTACATTACCCTTAAATTGTTGCCCGCTCCTTTTGACAAATTCAGCGCTACGCTCTAAAGGAAAAGAATATCATCGTAGCAGAACCTAAATTGATCAAGGAGTATAATGAAAGCATGGGTGGCCTAGATGGAGCGGATCAAAATATTAACACATACAGGACATCCGTACGTGAGAAAAAATGTTCTTCTCATTATACACTGTTAGGATATGATCACTCAAGATAGCTGGCATCTTTACCATAAAAAATCTAGATGAACAGTGTTGTCCAAGATAGAATGTAACTGGAATGCTAGTAACGTTTAAAAGAACGACTAAAAGAGGCCCAGGCGTATTTCAGTTAATTTACATTTCTTTCTTTCTCGCAGGATTATTTTAAGTCGGTATCTTTTCACCTTCTTGGGCCTATCACCGACTGCAAGTTTTGACGATTCTTCAGAACTTTTATCATTGCGAAATCTTTATTACATTTATTACACTAATATTAACCCAACAGTTTCGAACCCCTCGTCCTTTATCTTCACCTTTTTATTTATTTATTTATTTTTTAGTTTTTTAATTGTTTTTTATTTTTATTTACCGTTTAAATTTTGAGGAAAAAATGATTTCATTTTATTTTTTATTTTGTTATTCATTGTTTTCTTTTTATTTCTATTAATGTTTTATTCATTTTTCATCTTTTTTTTATTAAATCAATTTATAACATGATGGAGCTAGATCTCAAGAATTCTACAATACACTTACATTCATCCTTAGATAAATTACAATGGATGTCAATGTGAAAACGAGCTGTATATATGAAGGTTGACAAGGGAAAGGCGCGAACGTTCTATGTCAATTGAGTTTTGTAGACAGTCGAAAAATATAATGTTGAGGTCGCCGCATTGACCACAAAAGCATAATGGGTCTGGATTGATCCCGATTCTAGACATGTATGCTGGAAAAAGTGCGTGGCCGGTGCGCATTCTGTTGATGACGGAGGTGGTAAATTTAGAAGAGACTTGAATTTCTGAAAACCATCTTCTTGATTTTAGGATCTATGGATCTGAGATTTTTCCCGGAAGGAGGAGTGGATCTGACCAGAGTGATTATCATCTGGAAAACATCGTGTTTCTGATTTTTGCGTAGAGAACGGGACAACTGATATTAGCAGAAATTATATTTAGGCTATGACCTTGTTTGGTTAGTTGGTTTGCAGTTTCATTGCCTGGAATACGTGCATAACCTGGAATCCAACATAGCTTGATAATTACATTTAAATTCGCCGCATGGAGGATGTTTTCTCTAATGCGAATTAAGATATCTGACGAATAATTATTTTTATGACGAATTAAAGTTAATCGAACACTTTTAGAATCTGAAAAGATAACAGAGGATTCTGGATTGTGAATTCCGATTAGATTAATGCACTTAAGAATGGCTAGAATTTCTACAGAAAAAATATTAAAAACTTCGGGCACCTGAATATTGAAAGAGATGTTCAATCGATCCCAAAATATGCCCAACGAAAACGAAGAGGGATCTATCGTTCTTGATCCGTTAGAATAAAATTCCACCGCGTTCGGGAAAAGAGCATCTTTAAATGAAATAAATTGATATGAGTCATATGTTTTTGGGGGAAAATTGTATGGGGATTTTAAGAAAGGAAAAATTGGATGGTATTTGAAAACCTGGAATCGAGTCATAGGACTAAACATATATGAGGTGAGGAGAAATGTGGCTAAAAGCTCATATTATGAGAGGAAGGTCTCAATACATGTACCTTGTGGAATGGGAGAGAGAACCCTTCAATATACCGATGCTAGAGATAACTAGGGAATGAAATGAATATTTCTTTATAAGGAACTTTGCTCCTAGCCAGAAAGATCGAAGAATAAAAGGGCGTTCTGAAGCTTCTACTTGCATGCATCTTATAGGAGATGAACGCATTAAATCTAAGCAAATTCTTAAAGCGGTATATTGTATGTGGTTAATTCTATCAATTGTGAATTTAGCGCAGTCTGCATAAATAAAGCATCCATAATCCAGAATAGATCTAATAAAAGATCTGTATAAAATAAACATAATCTGTGGACCTGCGCCCCAGTAGATCGTTGCGACTGATTTTAGCATGTTCATTCTTTTATAGCTTTATGTGACGAGATGTGGTGATGAAGTTTATGTGATGATGAAATTTGAGGTTGGAATCAAAAATAATTCCAAAATATTCCATTTAAATTGATTGGATTGTGGAATAGCGTATTGTAACAACTAAGACTGACTACTGGTGGCCTACCAGTGTTAGAGAAGACCATCGCGACACTTTTATGTGGAGATATACAGAGCCCTGGGTGAGAGAGAAAATGATTCGTTCTGCACAAAGCTATTGAAGATCTTGATTAATCATATTGATGTCCTTATTGGCGCTATAGATAGTCACGTCGTCCGCATAAATCAGAATCTTGATTGAGGGAGGAAGTGGTTTGAATAGTTGTGTTTTTTATATGTTAAGTAATATTGGACGGAGAACAGAACCTTGGGGAAGGCCCATCCAAGAATGTCCAGACCTATTCGAATCTCCATATTGGAAATAAATTTCAAAAGCGATTAAATTATGAATCAGTTTGATGAATTGATGGGGAAGGCCCAATTTCTGAACACAAAAAATAGGTTGACGATATCTAAGCACTGCGTATATCTAAAAATACACAAATGCAGCATTCTCTATTAATTAAATTCCTCTTTATGTCATTGTATAAAATTGTTATACAGTATTTTCAATGAACCATTCTAATCGATTTTTGATAATGTGTTACAAAAATTCCGTGGACAGGATGAGAGAGAGAGAGAGATTGGTCTGTAACTTGTGTGCAAAAGTTAGCCTTTACCTTGTTTCAACAATGGGATAATCTTAATGAAGCCCCAGGAATGAGGTGCTTGACCTGAGGACAGGAAAGAATTAGGAAAGAAGAAGGAAGATTTTAATCATTGAATAAGTGAATTAATTTACGATTTGACTCTCAAGAATATATCGTTGCTTACAGAGAGCCAGTCAAATACGTTTTGGGGTTTGTGACAACAAAGTCAATTTTGATTGCTTCAAATGCAAAGTAACATTGCATCAAATTTCAGACCAATGCTTTGTTAGCATGTCGCACGGCTCCTTCATAATTTTGTTTTTGTTTTAACTGTTTTTTTTTAAATTAAACTTAATAATAGTATTATTATGTTGCATTTAAAAATGTAGTACAATAAAAAGCAAAATGTATTCTACCGTCGTCCTTTTCAAAGAACGCCTGTTTCTGAAAAAAACTCGTGAAATTTTATTATTTAACAATGGATAAAATGACACTTAAACAATTAAATACTAGTTTATAAGAAAGGTTTAGCAACAAGTGGATTAAATATAATTAAAACAACCCAGTAAACTCTACTGTAGTTTGAAATTTAACAATGTTATTAATGAAAGAGGAAAACAACTTTTACGTTCATCAGTTTTGCACTAGAGGCTATTTTTTGTCAGAATAGACCTCCATCGCTTGTACCTTTTAAAAACCTGCAATAAGAAAAGAGTTTATGACTATATTGTTGTATAGAAAATTCTTGTTGGTGTAAAGTCCGTTGGCAATGGTGGCTCAATAAGAGGAAAGCAGGAGTAACATGATGCCACGTTTTACGGGTATTGGGCACCCTATAAATTTAATCTTGTCTCTGTTCCTTGTAAGATATTTTTGTACGATGTCAATATACAAAACAAAAAACTTCTAAATCTATACAATATCAATTTTTGTTGTTGATTGTTTTGGTTACGTCATCTATTATATGTTTAATTTACACTAAACTCATCGTCGGAATTACCATATTCATTTATTTTACGCGTTTCTGGGTGTCCAAGCCATTTTGAAACACTGACTGATCGAATTGTAATTTGTTGGTTATCTTGTCATGCGGGGATCTTTATCAGTTCAGTTCTGAGTTGCTCATTCACTCCGACAATTGATCCTGCACCCTTGGCAGCGATTCCATCACAGCGAAAAATATTGAATTTGGAAGGAAATATCTCAAGATTCCGTGATACACACTACATCCTATTCACTAGTAATAACATTATTTAAAAATTCAAAAGTTTTAGTATTAATACCTCGCACATTTTAATCAGAGCAATATTGATTGTCTTTGCAAAGTAGGGGAAGGTAGCCTAATTTGGACCAATTTTATTTGTTCCAGTATATAGAGATACATAACAAGTGTGAATAAAAATTAAGTAGTAGAAAAGAAACTGACTAAGTGTACCTTCAAAATAATACCATTTATTAAATTTTAAAAAACATTTATAACCGTGAAAAATGAATTGAAAAAAATCGTGTCATCGGTCCAAATAAGGAAACGGTTTCCTAAATTGGACCATTAGCTTTCTTAACGACAATTGCAACAAAAGTACTTTTTAATTTTAGCACTAACTCCAGCACACCGAGTATGTATCCAAGTGCGACATTTCATGCATTGTATCATTTCTTCTTCTTTGGTTTCTTCACACAATACACAAAATCATGAACCACCAGTTCTTTTTTATGTTTCTGCATTTTGTTAAAGTTTGGTGAACTTATTTTTGGAAATTTTTGGTTTAACTGTGATTTAAATGTGATAACTAACTCAAATCGCCACTTTTAGCTCTTATACGCCATAAAGCAAATTATAGCAAGTTAGACACAAAACAAGTACTATCAATAATCGATTTTAATCAAATATAACTCCTAATATTATGTTCAATTAAAAAAATTAAAATTGACGGTTCAAATTAAATTTATTCTAAACAATAACTATATCTCCTATCGGAACTCGCATTCCGAACTACGATGCCCACTATTATTACAAAATGAATAAGTTTCTGGATCAATTTAAAAGTGATAAAAGTGGTTATGGATGTAAATAACTAATGTTGGGTTTTTGAATATTTGTGAAATACTGACATGTATTCCTTTTTCTGTTGTTGTAAACTTTAGGAATTCTTCTTATTGCTTTGTTTCTATCTTTTAGTGATACTAACTTAAGAGATAGATCATAATACGTTCGATTCATTCCCCAACGTTTTCTAAAATTGAGAAACACAATGTTTTGATTGTCCCTTGTAAATGTTCTTACCATACA
>WYDF02296330.1:0-15885 GCA_009867245.2 Adranes taylori | reverse complement strand
TGTTGGAAAATCTTGTAGAAACAGATCATTAAAATCATATGGAATATAGGAGTTAATTCAAAATTAACGCAAAACACCTAGCATATGTCGACCAACAGACTTTAATAAAAATTATATTTATCCGATCTAATAGGTTCAGATAAAGAGTTAATGTGTATTCAGTTACGCACATACAATGAAGTTCTAAAATACAAGGGTGTAGATAAAGCTTAATTCCTTATAGTAGAAATGGCCATTCGTCTGTGTTTCATCGGCCTGTTTTTCTAATTTGTTAGCCTCTCATATTTGTTACACATTTAGTTACGTAGTTCTGTTATGTCTATGAATGCGCTTCGTTGCGGCACATCGTTAGCTAACCATATATTGTAATCAGAAAAGAATTGTGTTGTGTTGCTGCTTACTGTCGCTTATGGTATACACACATTCGATGTGTTTAATGCGTGTATGAAATGTACTCACATAGGACTAGGGGATTTTGGCTATGTTGTTTGATATGAAGTTCTAAAAAATAAGAGTGTCGATAAAGCTTAATACCTTATAGTAGAAATGGCCATTACCCGTGGTTCATCGGCATTTTTTTCTAATTTGTTAGTCTCTGATATTTGTTACACATTTTTCGAAGGCGACCTGCTTAATCTAAATAATTAAATAAATTACGCTAACCCAGTACTGGAAAAACCAGTTATTCAATTTAAACGTAGTTCTGTTATGTCTAAGAATGCGCTTCGTTGCGACACGTCATTAGCTAACCATATATTGTAATCAGAAAAGAATTGCGTTACGTTGGTGCTTATCGCTTATGGTATACACACATTCATCGTGTTTAATGCGTGTCTGATATGTACGCACATAGGACAGATACTGATTGAGTCCGATGTAATGATTAATATGTCTACTCGCTGATCGCTATTCACTGTGTTGCTCGCTGCTCATAGCACGAACATTTATGCACATTTTAGGTGCAATCCGATTTTATTTGAGAATACTTTAAAATATATATTTGAATATAGTTCAATATATTCTTGAATATATATTTGTATACGTACTTGAAACATTTCAATAATCTGCTCTGGTAAACCTCCTGGGATTATCAACGCTAACAATTACGCTCAACTAGATATGAAATTAAGCAATTTTGATTTTAATGAAATAAATACTATACTCCAATTTTTGTGTTTATGGGATGTTTGAGCCAAAATATTACCAAAAATAAACCATGACATGTATCGGTGAATTTTAATATTATACGTAAATACGTAAAATGAAGAAAGTAATGCAAATTTATTATGAGATTCTTAAGGTAGAATTATTTTAAGTCGAGTTTTCGATATTTTCCTACTGACCAAGATATTTTAATAGTACGACGTATTTTGTTAAATATCGGCTAGAATAAATAATTTGAGAAATCATCTACTCAAATCAAAGTAAGCAAATAAATCTCTTAACTCCAGCAACGCTTATAAATACCTGTTAATGGCAAATCAGAAGAGAATTATATGGAATAGGGTTGGAATGGATACTGACGGCCCTTATTAAATGTTATCTTGTGGAAACGTTCAATATCGAATTAAAGTCATTTATATGTATGACTTATTTGACTATATTATATCCAATCGTCAAATGTCATATTTCTTACCCTCAGTTGCAAATTTTCAATCCATACAATGTTAAACATCTATATTCATTAATTTCTGTTATACACTATTTTCTTTAGCAATGTCAAGAACACGGAACATATCTATTGCTCACGTGTAAATTGAATGAATACATATCATATTCAAATCTAAAGTTACTCATTTGACATTTGAAAGGAAAGATATTCAAAAAATCGTGTTTGATTTAAAACCCAGCTGCATTTGTCTTTAGAACTCGCAGAAATATTTCACGGCGGTCTTTTTTAAGCAGTTAAGTTGCATATGATATCTCAATAGACCAACGCGCCGAGAACGAACCATGCATAAAGATGTTGGGCTATATAGCAAATAGCAATTCTTTGGTTGGTACTGCTGTTTTTGCGAAACGAATAATATTTTTTTGCTTTAACATCGTACAGCATCAGAATCAATCCCATTGATTTCATTCCGGTCACATACTGCACGTTGAATAATAAAATAATATTATGCGATCTGTCTGTATAAGCAAAAAAGAAAAATTCTCTTGAAAGCATTCACTTAGATCATATTCTTGGAAAATATTATGGAAAATATCATTTATTTGTAGTTTTAAGGTTAACTAATCTTATTACTAACAAGTTGCTATTTATGAAAGGTGCAAAATTAGTGCCACATAAATACAAGTTATAATGGCACACGGAACATATATCGAAGAAATTAATTTCACAAAAATTTAACAAAAGAACAAAAAATGCACAAAATAATTTAAATTTCTTCTTCTTGACTTGCCTTCTCGTGATATAAACAGCAGCCCAAAAAAGACTGCAGCAAACGTTCCAACCAATAAAGTATTCAACCAGAATTTTCTAAAATAAAATGAATGAAAGAATTGAGAACTGAGTATAGATTGAGCTGTTATAATTGTTCTTCGGTCCTGAGGAAGGCTATGAACAAAACATCTCTTGAATGTTCGCTCATGAATGTTCGAATATACATTCTCGAATTCGTTGGTATATTGTTGAATATCTTACCCAATCGTCCAACCATTAGGTAACATAGAAGATGTGAAATGTAGCAAATGTGTCTGTGTTCAATGTGTCTTCCTCGCTGTCGCCGAAGTAACACCTGAAGCGGCGGCAGTGATGGTCTTCAGGATAGAGCCAGCCTTTTCCCGGAGTTGGAGGTAATGGAACGTTGCCTGAATCAGCGATCCGGATGTTAAGCACGAATTTTCTGGTTGCCTAGGTGATGGAATTGACTCGGGTTAGTCTACCACAAGACGCTGTGTCTTGCGGGCGACCCTCTTATTCGCATTGGTTAAACGGTTAATGGAGGGGAGAATAAAAGGTTATGAAAATACAAGAAGAGGAAAGAAAAAAGACGTTAAAGAAAATCGAAAGTCTGCAGAAGTTAAGCATACGTTATGTAGTACTTAGCGTGATACTTAGTTACTTACATTTTAATTGGAGATATTTAATGGTGATCAACTTAATAATTAATAATAATAACTGATCAACTTAATAATTAAACAATAATCAATAGAATGCTTACTTAATTAAACTTAAACAGTCACCTTTAATAAAATAAGTACTGCTCGTGAAACTAATACATAAACTACAAATAAAACACCAGAAGATTCTTAATTGATCTATTTCTTCACTAAATAATTTATTATATATTATCATAATTAAATGGAGTTAATGAATTTAGAGTAATAATAAAACATACTTAGTATGATTTATTTGAACTGCAAATATCTTATATTTGAACTACTAGCGGAAATACAGAAACTTTAATATAACAGAGTTTCCCTTCTAGGCGGAAATAAATTCAATAATTTCCAAGTAACATTTAATTTACAAAGGATTCTATGAGGAATTAACACAGATCGGGTGGCAGACAATATAATAAAATGCAGTGTTGTTCTGATTGGTTAAAGAATCGTATAGTTTAATACGCCAGCGAAAAAAATTATTATTTAACAACAAATAAATATAGACACGCGATAAACATCGATACAAAAGTTAATCGATTGTTAGTTTATTTTGAAATGATAATTAAATTAAGTACTGAGAATTAAATGAATAAAAAAACTAAGATGTTTTTGTTCCTTTAACATAAATTAATATGTACTTACATGGGTATGCCTGACATAATTTTGAACAGGAAAATCGCGTATACAAAGCGTAATAAAACTAATAACTAAAGAACAAGGATTAATAGGAACATAATGAGACAAACTTGATACATTTTTCACTAATATATTGTAATCGATAGTGAGGTCATTTCAATTGACGCTCTTCTAACTCACAGACATAGCCTGAGTTATTTCCTTCGATTTCTTTTGACCCCATGAATCCTATACGACGGAAAAGTTTCCATCTAATACGCAGAGGTCTTAACGTAAAAAACGTAGAACCAAAAACCAGTAACAGGCGCCTACTAGGACCTTTAAAATCATAAAGGCGAAAATCGTAACAGCTTACTTAAAACTCTCCGAAACGAAGATGAGCTAGCAAAATCCCTAGAAATTGTGGATTCAGAACTCATAAAATTGGGCGGTTAGAAGAACCGTTGAAGTCATAAAATTTTTGTTCCAATGGACGTGACAGCAAAATAGAACGCCTCTCTTCAAAAATCGCAAATGAAAAGTCTAGGTAAAAAAAATACATAGCTAACTAAGCGAGAACAATCGACTGCAAACGAAATGCGGGCGCTCTGTTTTCTTCTTTCCTTTTGTATCTTTTATAAGTTCTGGTGGGATATTTCTCTAACGAACAGAATATATTTAGCGGATTATATAATACTAAAATTTAATTATTAAAGTAATTGAATTAATTAACCGTTAACAAATTTTATGAAAAGGCCTATGCTTTTCTTTTCCACATTTCATGCTTCTGATTGTAGCAAGACAATATTCAAATGTGTTTAAGCGTGACATAAAATACCCAAAATATTGTAGCTTTGCTCTTTAATTCTAGTACTAATTATTTGACAAGTTATTTTCAAACAGTTATCAAAAGCGAAAAAAAATATATTAATAACCTAGAATTAAGGTCTAAAATTATCTAGATTTTCTATACTTGTATGTTAATGCTTATTCGTGACTTTGCTTTCACATTAAAAAGAATTTGGCAATCTAAATACTTCACTCAACACTCAATTCCATTTTACATAATTTATTTTAAATAGAAGCACAAATAAATATAACCTTTCTTTGCAAATCACGATCACGTTTGAAATTCAATAATATATCTACTTGGTAATGAGTTACACAATTTGACAAGTATGTACGGTTATGCCTTATATACTTTACTATTTACAAGATAAAACATTTGTTTTCGTAACTCAAGATATAAACACGGTATTCTGAAAAGTGTGTGTAGTATTACAGACAGTGGAATCAATATCATTCCGCAGCTCAGACAGTTATCATATTATTTGGTCTCATATCCATACTTTGTAATTTTGTTATTTATTTTTCTGAATTTTATAAAACAATCAGAGGTGAATACAATTCATTGTTTACATATTCCAACTACATCGATAAAACAATTATAGGTAAATTATGAATAAGAATGGAAGGCCTGCCTGTATATATTTGCTTCAGTTGGAAACTTGTTAGTATTCAAACACACCTTCACCAAGTAACTTTGATAATAAATAAAGAACTGTTTGATCTCGAGGAATTAATTTGAAATCAAAATATCATTCATTAAACATTTATAAGGTTTATATAGTTAGTTATGCCCCGCCCATAATCGGTGTATTATACAAAAGTGTTATTTTATTATCTTCAATCAGCGTTTTCCAAACTTTTCATCTGAACATATTTTATGTTCTTCTATGAAGGTAATTTATTTTATCAATTTATGAGGGTATTTACATAAAACCGATATACTGTTAAATATGCAACAATTTTTGGACAGTGAACATTCATATCTTGTAGGTATAAATGTGCGGATTTGGTTTAGAGTATGTACCCAATCGTACAAAGATTTTGTAGAGCCCGCGTGCGCTAAGATCAATACAGTGTACTTCTTAAGGTGCCATCTAATCTAATAAATGTTGGCGATAATTCTAGCATATTCGTCACGGTTTTGCGTGGTTCTGAAGAATGTATGGGCTCTAAGACCAGCCCAGTCCAATCTCTTATGTTTTTTGTTTCAGCCACTAATAATTTTTCCTTTCGATGCCAGATTTTCTCACTATATATTATTCCATGATGAGCTTCAGGTATTGGTACTTGCTATTTCTGAAGTGATCCAAGTAACCCTTTTTTCTTCTTTTAATGATTTGCAACAGTTCTCTCTCTCTACCTCTGCACCCATACGTCTTAGGACTTCAGCGTTAGTTATTTGGTATGACCACGAGATTTTTAATAGTCATCTAATCACGAAAGTTTGAATATGAAAAAGTCCGTAACATAATAAAAATGCTAAACCCCAAGAAAGCATTGGGGCTCAACAGCATTCCAAACAGGGCCATTAAACTTCTCCCGGATGAAGCAATAAACCCCCTAGCCAACATCATAAAAGCATAATTAAAAACGGGATACTATCAGTCCAGCTGGAAAGACTCATTAATTCTAACAATTCCCAAAAAGATAAGGATCCTTCTATAATCAGCAACAAAGACCGATTATCCTAATTAACGGACTCTCCAAGGTAGCAAAAGACCAGATAGAAAATATGATTCAAGAGTGGGCCGAAAGCAACAACATTTGGGTTTAGACAATCGTTGGCGGGTCGGATGATCAACAAGCAGCTATTCTGGACAGCATAATAGATAAAGCAAAGAAAAAAGTTTGAACGGTGCTACTCACTATATTGAATGTTGAAAAAGCATATGTTAGAGTTTGGAGAGAAGGTTTAGTCCACAAATTAGTACTATTACAGTGCCCATATCTAAACACTAGCACCATAGCATCGTTCCTAGAAAATCAGTTAGTGTAGTTAGATGTAGTTAGTGTACAAAAAGATCCTATAGGGCAGGAGAGGTCGCTGCGCATCCCATTGAAACGATTTTCTCTTTTGTTTTGGCCGGTTGTTCATAAGATCAGCATCACAAAAGTAACTATGACAATATACCAAACAACAGCGTGTTTATTTATGTTTTGTTTATCATGAGTAACGTTAAATACCTGACTGAAATTGACAGTGGTAATCATCAGTAGTCACGATTGGCCATAAGTGAATTAATCCGAGCTATGGAATAGAGGTAAGTGTCTATGTATGGTCGTAGTGGAAATCTGGCAATATAGGTGGTGCAGGATTTTTGCCTATATACACTTGCAAACTAATACCAAAGTATCCCAGAGCGAAGAGGCAATAGAAGGACTGCTGCAAGGCTCGCCGCTGTTACCTATCTTGTATAAAATGATTTTGTGCACGACATCCCGATGATGGAAAACCCCAACAACGCCAGCCTCCTACAATTTCCGATGAGACGACAATAGTTACTTTTCACGTAGCAATTACCATCGCTAGAGCAACAATGAAAAAAGGCGCTGGCCCAGTTCGCGCCAACAACAAAATAATAACAATCAGGAAGCAAGCGACGTATCTTGGTTACACCTTCTACCATAAAAGAGACCAGCAGAAACATATCAAAAGCCAATGCTTCTTTATGAAGAGAAGAGAAGCATTGGCTTGCAAAAACAGCCGAAAATTATACTATCTACTAAAATCAAACTCCAAACTCTCTATGAGAAGACGTGTGAGAATCTTAAACGGGGCCCTCATTCTATGCCTGATGTGAAATCTGGACAAAATACAAAGAGCAATACAAGGAAAAAATTATGATATCTAAAAACAAACTATTACGTAAGCCGGTGAAAATCGAATCAGGAACAGGGAGCTACGAAGTGAGCTAAGAGCAAGCAATTTAGTAGAGGAAGCATTGAAGAGGAGAGAAAATATGATCAAATGACACTTGGATCATCTAGACCACACAATTGCTACGATGGCAGCAGACATGAAGCAATAATCCAAGCAAAGTAATTATCTCTCATGATAAACTCAGAAAAAAATCCCTCTAAATAGAGGCAAAGAACATCTGAGATGTTTCATTAGAACTAAGAGCTTAAAATCCCCCATTTATAGCTCCCAGAGAGCTGAAAATTGTTGTGACGGAAAGTAAATAATTGTCTCATAAGTTTGTGCATGGGCAAGTGAGCATTTGAGGATGTGCATGTGCGTACGAACCGTGATTACTCCAAAACTTCTAAACCGATTTAAATGAAATTTGGTAAATAAATAAACACCATTTTTATGCAGTAAAAAAATTGCATCATTTTGATCTAGATTTAATATGGCGGAAAACCGCCATTTTAATTTCTCTAAAAATAAACGTATCAACAGATTTATTGCAGATTTACCTAATTTCCGCTTTCTGATTTTTGTTATCCTGATTGACAATTTTACTTGACAATAATTCTTTGTACACTGTTTACAAACATGTGATTGCTTTCAAAGTTCCTAATGACAAAAGAATTAAAGAGAAAATAAATACAATGGGAAACATTACCTTTTAAAGGTTACAAGAATGGTGTCAACAATAAATGCTTATCACATGACAATAATGCTTAAGACAACAATAAAGAAATTCCGAGCTTGTTTTTTGGACCGACTTGATCAATTAGAAGAAAGGCAAGAAGTATAATGAAACGAATAAAACAAGGATAAAAATGCGAAAGTAATTAGAGCCCTTTTCTAAAAATCATCCAAATTCTGATAGTTGTAGGATTTTGGGGAAAATTGTAGGATTTACACATAATATAAATAGTTTTGGTACAATGTACTGTGCAAATGATATTTGCACAAAGTGAATAAAACATTTAGCGAAACAGGGGGTGGGGCATTTCATTAAATTATTATTATTATTCATTTTTAAGAGTAATAGAATGTTCATGTAAATTATTACAACAACAAAAAAGTGCATAATATCACATAGTAGATATTTTGAGAGACACTGTGGGTTATAATGTTTTAAGTACTTGCCATTCAGTAAACGTCTCTCCGTTATTATTTTGAAAAACGAGATTGCATACCAAGCAAGCTGTATAGTATACTGGGATCATGTTTGATGTATTGATATTGGCGTTTTTCCCCCAATTTTTTTATATGCGCCGCATAAACTACATCAGATGAAATTGCTATTAAAGCTTTTAAGTTTCCATCATTGTTATCGCTTTTTAAAGTCCCGGATTTTTGATATACACACAGATAGCACAAGATGAGAGCAATGAATAATTTTAATGATAAATAACTACAGGTTTCTAGGAAAAGAAAACTTGAAGTTTGTTAAGTACAAAAATTGTTCTTTTTATAGTTTGTTAAATTTCGATTTATTAAAAATTTAACATGTTTCTAGCCAAACTCAGTAATATTCTTAATATGAAAAATTGATGCACGTGTCCGTGAGCCCTAAAGTTAAAACCACGAAATGCAAAGCTTGATTACTTTAGTGTTGATCATAGAACATTCAATTCGTTTAATAGCTGAATAAAATAACAATTTCGCATTCCTTTGCATTTAATACGTTTCCATTTTTAGTGTGCTTACTACGCGAATAATAAAATGGTTAAGGTTATGTATATGCAAACATTGATATAGATCTTCCATCCCCACCAAAATTTATTAGTTAAAGGTTGAACAGAAATATACAGGCACATTAAATATCTAATCAGTTTTAGTCCCGTAAATTTGAAGACGTTTTATAAAAACAAAATATATTAGTTCAAACTTTTATTTTTATTAGTACAAAAATTAACACTTATTCTTTAATCGTCCATTAAGGTATTCCATTAAGGATAAGGCAAAGGAAAACAACTAAATTATAAACACACCGTACACTACTTCCCGCGATGTGCGCTGCAAATGGGGCGATTGCACCTAGAGCAGCATGACGTGGTCATACGCCTTAATCTACTGGGGCAATAAAAACATACCATACTGCTGTAATAATATAAAAAAAAATTAAAACCGGTGTCACGAAATAAATTTATATTGGAACTATGTCATGAACTAGCCAGACCTTGGATGGAATAGAGTTTGAAAACAAAAGCCACGTGAGTTGTAAACCACGTACCTTCTACGTGAGTTGTGTTATTAGGTTCAGGGGCAACGTTAACAATTTCCGTTATAGCTTCACGGAGATTGCGGCGCAAATTTTTGGTTTAAATATCTGTTCCATCCAAGGTCTGGATAGTTGATGACATAGTTCCAATATAAATTTATTTCGTGAGACCATATGAATTGATACATGCTGCATTAATCCTTCCGTAAAAAATACATAGCGGCCGTAAAAAATACATCTTCTCATTTTCCTACTACATGACACCTTTGGTCAAAAGTGTCAACTCCTGATTTTGTATCGTTATAGTTCAAAATGATTTGTGGTTTATTATAATTTTCCGATATTTCAGCTCCTTCGTGCATAGTTGACACTACTAAAACTAATTTATTCCTTTTGGGCACGTAAGATACCAGTACTTTGTTTTTGTCGAAACAAAACATTGATGAATGAAGTTCTCGTCCCTTTATTTCAATCATTTCCAAAGGGATTAAAAGTTCATCTGCCAAATGGAACAGCGGTGAACCAATTATCCATTGTTATATTTCTGTTGCTGCCATAAACGGTTTTCGTTAAGTCCTTTACGTAATATTCTTACAATGGTAATCCATTGCTTTGTGCACCTTTCCTCAAAGAAGGACTTGCATCAATTATATATTTTGAGGATGCATCGCAAAGCATCACAATCTTGATGCCGTATTTGGAGGGCTTGTTCTGAAGGACATTTTCCTCTGAAAGCTAAAAGTTGTTCGTCTATTGTCAGATATGCTGAAGGGGTGTAGGATGTTCTGTTTTGTAATAAAAGCGTCTCATATTTGACGAATATGTGCAAATGTGTCACCTTTGCTAATCTCCTTTTCACCTTTTCTAATGTCGTTGATTTTTCGTCAAATCGTAAGCAGTTTATCATGAAAATGAATCGCTCGCAAGCCATACAAAATTTATAAAACGACCCTGAGATTGTGGAATCAAATATTTGTTTTGCATTCAAATGGTTATCCTTTTTTACATATGACATAAATAAAACAGCAAATAAAGTCATCAATTCTTCTTTTTCTAGTGCTGCTTCTTTTTCTAGTATAAAATGTATTATTTACATAATTTATACATTTTCTGGCCATTTTTTCGCTCGTGTGCCGAATAGCAACATCTAAAATTTCACCTGAGAAGAAATTGAGAAAAATATTCAGAAATATTTGTGTATCTTGCAGCTTCACCTTTAGAACCTGATAAAAAGTGAATTATATTTCGACTAGCGGTTCTTTTTGATCTATTTCGAAATTTTGTAGACCACTTATGTCCATTCCTTCCTTTCAAGTAGATTTTGGTATCACTCGTTTTCTTTTCATCGAGCTGTAGAAAGTAGACAACGATATATCAACTTCAGATGAGGAATTGCGTTCTTCGTTTACTTCATTCATATATTTAACTTTTGGACCTATATAAGTGTGCTATTTACAGGTGGCTCAGAACTACCTTCAATAATCTCGTTCTCGCCCAAGTCATTATCAGATATACTTTCTATTTCTAAGTTATCCTCTTCTTCCCAATCACTTTCCATGTCTTCATGAAATTCCAAGTCCGAATCATCTTCTCCATTCATTATTTTGCCTATTTCAGATTGTAATTTAGCTTCGGTCAACGATCTTTTTTTGGACGCCATTATCTATAATGAGTTATAATATTATTACGCCCAAATGTAAGTCATAGGTTTCAGCTTTGATGCATAATGATATGAGCGGTGAACTAATTGCTTCGTTCTTCATGACATACTTGTTTATTTTATGCGGTATTACAAAAGCTATGTTGGGAATCACCCCTCGTCGACACTACAAAAATACAGACTACATCGTTAGAAGCAACGTGACCTTTCCCTCTCCAATGAGTTTCTGAAAGTCCACCAATTGTTATCGAGTTACTGGTAAGTTCATTCTGAACGATTGTAAGTTTCCCTGGATTCCATAAGGCAATTTATATGTTAGACCGTACAGATAGGGCATCATCAATTCTTAGGGTGCTTCTGGTAATCCTTTTCGCACAAGGTGCTTGGAGACCAATATCCTCGTGCCCCGTAGCCCATTTTTCACTTCCTGCCCTGGACGCGGAACAGCGCTGGACTCAGCCGGATCGCCCGACATACTACTTGCTTTGTTAACCTTACCCATATTTGGCGCTTACTCGTGTTATCTACAATTTTATTATTTTGTATTGCATCTTATTTTTATTACGCCACTGGTGAGGTAAAAAAATAAAAGCAATTTTCAGGGAAACTCTCATAAACTTTGTTGCTACATACATATAAAATACGAGTACCGCATTAAATAGCTTTACAAGTTTTTCATAAATCATAAATGCTAGATTAGTTGGTATAAATACGTTTATATATAGAGGGCGCATACATATTCCTATCCACAGCTCATTTATTCGCGCTCTCCGCATTATAATTCAGCATTTGTTTTATCACGTGACGCCCAGAGATCCTGGGCCATAGATCTATGTTAGTTCGTTCTATCTATCTATCCGCGATTTGCGCTCTCACTCAACTCATTGATGTTCCTCTACAGTCCTCACGTAATTTAGGACCCATTGCGTTACGGATTAGCCGTGTAAATTATAACTCCATCTAAAATATATGGATATTATGTTACAGTTATTTTACCTACATATATCCAAGCTTCACGTAATTGAACAATCGATCTCCCTTTCCAAAAAAATTTTTTAATAGCACTTTGATCAGAATGGCAACTACATTTTTTATATTTGTACTGTATAATGCATGAAATATTTGATATGCAATCAAATGAAGTAGATTCTTGATTCCAAGGAGTCATACCTTATATTTTATACAATTACAAATATTTGCGTGCAATTTATTACAGCTCGAAATGGCTAATGCGTTAGAATAATAAATTAACGATTTTAACAAGTCTCAACGAGCTCAAATACAATACGTCTCAGTATTGAAGTACGTCCCAGTATTGGAGCTCACAGTTTAATTATATTAACATCAAGTGTTCTAAAATTCCATTTATTGAATATGCATTCTAGGTACCCTCATCTACGAGAACCGCCCTGCTTGACATGCAATGAAACAATAATTATTATAATAACTTTAATAAAACAAGTACGGCCCACGAATTAATTAAATACATCAAGATTCTAAACTAATCAATTCACAATAAAATAATTAGCTTCCGATAATTTCTAACACCAATTTCAAATGAATAAAATAAGCATCACTCTATTAAATAGTACTTTATTAAATAAGTTTGAATGAAATACATCCAAAAAAGGATCAAAATGAGCGCACGACATTTAAATAAGATTCATAATTAGTTAGCTTATATATTAGACTACAATTTGTTACATTCCGTATAATTGCTTATTCAAAGTAAAATCAAAAGAACTGTGTCTGAATTTCTCAATCATTTGATATAAAATAAAATAAATGCGCACTCACATTTGTACAACAGCCATAATTATTACACAAAAAATGAACGAGAAAAAATATGCGTACCATAAATAAAACTTTTAGACTGATCGTATCAACTTATAATAAAACTCTGAGAGCCCTGTCTATTGGATTTTGTGTCTTATATTTTCGGTCGATCGCCGCGCCATCTGTCGTATTTCGATTCGGCAGCAGTTAGCGCATCTCACTTCTGTCTAATAAAAAGCCTATCACTCAAATTATTTTTATATTTTCTCTCGCTAACACATGCACGTCAAAACTTGATTCACATACAAAAAACTACTTCCTTTTCCTTCGACTATCTACAGGACGACATGATGACACCTGCGTTCTAAATCATTTCGCATGTCTATTTTCTAATAGATACATTTTATTTATTTAACTTGTATAAGTAAAATATTCTGGTTTTAAGTAAAAAATTCTGGTTTTACATAACGTAATAGACTTAATCAAAGCAGGATCGTAATTCTGCTTATAACTACTACACAGTTTTTTATATTTTATTGTTTGTAAAGAATTTGCTCTTGCATGAGATTCAGGATTGCGTTAGGTATTCGTTTGTTCTAATTTTTATAATAAAGTATACAATGTCTTATACGATAAACACACAAATACAATAACAAGTTTAAATAGTTTGGTTTATGATTCTAGTATTTAAAACTGCAAATCTATGACTGGAAGCGCGATTTATTAATGACTGACATAAATGTTGATTCTAAATATAATCCAAAATTTGTCAGGCTGATCCAGTTCTCTTCTTTAATTAAAAAAAAAAATAAAGCAAATAAAGAGTAACGAACTAAATATATTTTTCGTATTTTATTGTATAATTTGTCTTCAGCTATGAGTACGGTTCTGGAATGAAACTTCTGCAACAACGGCGTTGAAGTTGATTGTGTTAAATAAATGAAACTTGATTGAAGAATAATACGTGGATGAAGATCGAATCAAACATTGGAAGATGTAGAACTTTATCGATGCGCTGTTGGTGTAGAATTTTCGTAGATATGCGCGCAGGTGTAGAAGTGCATTGAAACGCTATGATAGTAAGCTGCTTTTTGTTGATGGATTCTGATGATATTGACTAATCATTTGCGTTGTCGGAATGAATTTGACCTCTGCCGAAGTACTTAAACAGGCGTCGGTGATAACCTTGTACTCCCGAATAGTCGGTGCTTTCTAGGCATCGTCTTCGTCTCGTGTGACTCTCCATATCTTGCATCCACGTCAAGGATAATGGGAAAATAATATGAGGATAAGAGTAGAAGAAAATGATAATTATTTGGGAATCGAAAAATTCAGCAGAAGATGTGTCGTCGGATACTTAACCTTTTTTTTTTGTTTCGTAGAAGTTTCGTAGAAGTTGAATTTTATTTTTACTTATTTTATTCGTAGATCTAATATGTTGTTTGAATATTTGAAATTTTACTATAGCGCTTTAAGATGAGATCAATACTGACCGATCATTTCTCGCTGACCCAAAGGAATTGACTAGGTCTTATTCCAGAAATAAAGCTTTGGACTAGCGCGATTGAGTTCTCGTAGTCATCCAAAGGCAACAATTCAAAAATTGCGTCTGTGGATCACTGGCCTGGATGGCTCCTTTTATGCGAATTTTCTGTGAAGGAAGCTGCTCCTGATGGATCCGTTGAGTTGTGGCGTGTTGCCTACGCCGATGGCTTTGGATGAGGTCGGCCGCAAAAAGGCGGAGTTTGAAAGAAGCCTCTGCTACTACATTTTTAGGAAGGTTATACGCCAATCAAAAGTTTCTTCCTGATACGTTAAGAAAATTTAAGGATCAAAGTTGCATTATTTCGTTGTCGGTTATCTAGTGAAAATGCAACTAGTGGTGATTTCTAAAAGGTGGTGGGTCACACCAGCGGTGGATAGTAGCTTGATGCGGCCAAAATCTCAAAGTATCGAATAGAAAACTTCTCCTTCAAAAATACGTTAAACTAATATCCAATCAGATTTGTTGAAAGCCAAAAAGATAAAAAGCTTACCCGTCATTCAGAAAAGTGATGGGTGAGATATTCGCCGACAAAGAAAACCGTTATTTTAAAATGATTAAAAAAAGAAGTTGTCGTTGTCCATATCGGAGACGTAACAATCTCGTATACTGTACATCAATGCGTGCCGCTGTCGTTTTACGACCGGCGGCTTTACACAAAGCTTAGACGCAAAATTGCCGCATCTTACTCATTTCGGCAAAATATGTTTGATCTTTACTTGTGTATACGTTGTCGGAATCTATGATGTTCTTGGCTGTTTCTTGCTGATATTTATTTTAACGTATTACGATTATATTCGATAGTTTATATATTTATATATATTTTGATTTAACTTTAACTAATTTATTATGATTACTTCATTGATTACATTACATTTAATTGCATATAATAATAATAATAATAATAATAATGAACCTTATTGGCATAATTTACATAAATTACAATACTTGTGAAAGAAAAAAAAAAGAATAAAAATAAACAAAAAGAACTAAATGCAATACCTAAACATTAGTTACTAGAAATTATCACTAACACCTTTTAAGTTTAGAAAGCCTAACAAAACTTGTCATCCTCCTACCCTCTCTACCCTCCTACCATCCTCCTACCCTCTTTTCGCTAATAATATTCAATCAATCATAAAATTTAGTTATCGCATGCAAATTTAATGCGTTCGTAAATAGTTATGCTAAAAGAAATTATTAATTACACTGTA
>WYDF02296319.1:0-15885 GCA_009867245.2 Adranes taylori | reverse complement strand
TTGGTGTTATATTGTCTTACGTCTCTTCTTACCGCCTTGCTGATATCTCTATTTAACTGTCTCAGTTCGTCCCTGTTTGTGTCGTTCTTGATCTTCAGCTCTCTTCGTTTCTCCATAAGTTTCTTTGTGTCTGTGCTGATCCTATCTTCCTTTCCTCTGTTCCTCGTCCTGTACTTTTCCTCTGCACTCCTCACGGCTTCCAACAGGCGATTGTTAATTGTTTCTACTACTAATTCGTTTACTACTAATGAATTTACTCATGAGATAATTGAGTGTTCGCAACTGTTCAAAAAATTTATAAGTACATCTTAAACTTCAAAATGATAAATTCTTATGCAATAAAAATATTACATCTCGTGTACATTTATGTATACGACAATATGAAACACACAAATCTGAACCTCACCCGATAATTGTTATGAAACTTACGTCAAAAAATGTATAAATCACAATCACGATTGATTAAATCTAAGATGACAAATAGTAGTTTTTTCTCTACTTATAAATTGGAATTCTTTCCAATGTTTTACTCGGCAACGTTAAAAACAAATAAATCACATAAGCAGTGCTCAGAGGATTTTCCACAATAAGACTAAATGAACTATATACGTTCATTCCCTTTACAGATTTTATTTTATTTACGACATTAAAAGTTCCATGATATTAGTTCTCAATCTTGTCGTGATATATTTGCATACAATTCATTTTCTAATTGTTATTACGTAAATTAATTAACGGTAAATACCTCATATGTTATAGATTTTAATGTGGAGTGTGGTATTGTTCCCTATTTATTTTTTAGCTCGTAGCACTTAATTGAACACGTATGTATTTCAGTAATGTCTATAATCTCAATATAAATTTATAATAAATATAGTGTTAAGTATTGAGTGAATTGTTGATAAATTGTATTGTACTATCAAATATCTATATATTTTAAACGGATTTTAAAGAATATTTGTGTAACTTATGGGACAAATACTTCAATATTAAATGAAATGTACAAAGGTAAGTAGAAAATTAAAACAAAACTAATTTACTTGATTTGCAACAATTAAAAACTCATTAATATATTCAAATGAAGATAGAGCAAACGAATAAACATTCTTGGATAGAATTTTGAAAACATTTACACTCCTCCTGCAGACTCAATTTACATAACTGCATTTCTTTTAGACTTCTTGTATCAAAAGATCTTTAAGTGTTTAGCGATAGGGAGAATTTAAACTACAAACAATTAGATTTTGAAGAACTATAAATGTATTATTTCAAATGGATTAGTTTCTAAGAACAAAAAACCTCAGTGAAGTTGCTTTAGAAAAGCAGAATTCGAAGATTTTGTAGAAGTACATTATTTGATTCTGTATAACATGAGACGTAAGGGATTTAAGTTAAATAAATCGATACATATAGCAAATTACTAGTGACGGGAATTCTAGTTCCACTCCACAGTGGAACGCGAAAAACCGTTTCGTTCCATAAAGATACTGCGATAAGGTTCTCGGTTCCATCTAAAACTCAATTAATCCATGCCTCAAAGCAGCCGTGACAAACTCAGTATATTACAGGGGCCATTATTATACAAGAAAAAATTTAGAGGGCCACACAATTGTTTTTAAATATAGAAACTGCTGAATATAGGCCTCTCGCATGCTCTTCCACCCAATCTGGTTTTGCGCCGCCTGGATCCAATTTGCAGTCACCCACTTCAAGTCATCTGTCCATCTCGTCAGAGGTTGTCCTCTGTTTCTGTTTGTTTGTATTCGGGGTCTCCATTCCAAAATCTTTTTCGTCCATCGGTCATCCTTTGCCCTTCCTACATGGCCTTCCCAGTTCCATTTCAATGTCGTGACTCTCTCGATAACATCTGTTACTCCTGATCTTCTGCGTATAGTAGCATTGGGTATTCTATCACGTAGGGAAACCCCTAACATTATTCGTTCCATTGCACTTTCAGCAACTTGCAGTTTAGTCACCGTTGTTCTTGTGAGTGTTACGGATTCTGTGCCAATAAGTCAACGGGCAGAATGCACTGGTTAAAGGCTTTCCTTTTCAGACACATGGGTAACCTTGATCTGAAAGTATCCTTCATCTTTCCAAATGCAATCCAAGTTAGGTTTATTCTTCTTTTCAATTTAGTCGTTTGGTTGTCTCTCCCTATTCTAATCTCATGGCCCAGGTATTTATAGGAGCTAACTGGCTCGATGTCTCTTCTATCTATTGAGATTTTTTTGCTATGGACTAGATTGGTCATAAATTGTGTTTTCCCAAAATGTATTTTGAGACCCACTCCTCTTGTGGCAGTATGGAACTTTCGGAGCATTGTCTGTGCGCATTGTCTGTGCCTGTTAAGGCCTGTTATTTAAAAATGTTCCATCTACATTTATACCCTTATCTTTCCAAATCATTGTTTTGCATGCGTACTCAAGCAGGGTTGTAAATAAGTTTGGGGATATATTGTCTCCTTACCGAACGCCTCTCTCAATTCGAAAGGTCTCTGTGTCCTCATAGAGCCTTACACAAGTCGTAGCGTGCAGGGTATTTGATGAGGGATATATAAAAATGGTCTATTCTGCATTGAGTTAGATCATGGACCATTTCTATTTGGTTTACCGAATCAAATGCTTTTTGCAGACGATGTAGTAGTATACTAAAAAAGAATTGACGTGTATGTGGCATCAGAAAAACCAGAGCTCACTTTACAATGATTAGGAGTATTTCAATAAGTGGAAAATCAACTGAACGGAGATAAAACCAAAGAAATCTATTTAGGAATGCCAGTGTTCAACGCCGTTTCGTTTGCAGCTGCAAAAGTCAAAATAAAACAGAAAGCCGCATATCTTGGTTGCATATCTTGGTTGCATATCTTGGCATATCTTGGTATACTACTACATCGTCTGCAAACCGTAACAATTCATGATAATTATTTTTCTTTCGTTTTTCCGGAATGTCTTGTATAAATAGATTGTACAAGATTGGGATTAGATGGGGACGTCCCTCTGCTGCTGTTCTCCATTTTGACATTTTTTCTGTGACTTTCACTTAAAATTTCTTTCCACTTAAAAATGATTGCACTGTTACCACCAAATCCATTATAGCCCCACTGCTTTTAGTTTGTATATCACCGCATCTCGGCATACTCAATCATATGCTTTCTCTATCGAGAAAAGCGCATATTACTTTTTGAGAGCTTTTCTTTCTTCCAGTGGCTTCCCAGTTCATTCCGTCTAACACTACCGCTTGCTGGGTTGCTGCCAGCTATGCTCTGAATCCAAATTGGTTCGGTGGTAACACCTTTTTCTTCTTTGCCCATTTCTCAATTCTATCTTTGACTAGAAAGTCCGTCCAACAGCGAGATGGACCTCCTGTTCTTCAGCACGGACGGGTCTTTGTCCTTCTTCGATATTGTTATTACGTTTGCTTCTTTCCACCGATCCGGAAAATGGTGAATTGACAGTTTCGACCGTCAGCTTAGCTTCGCTTTTCTTTTGATGTGTGCTCTTTAGGCACACATCAAAAGAAAAGAGAATTTGCCAATGAAAAAATTCAATTCGCTAAGAAGCGTACTAACGCGAAATAGTCGAATAAGCACAAGAAACAGGATGAACATCTTAACTTCAGTTCTAGAACCGACGCTGTATTACGGCGAAGAACCTTGGGCGAGAGCAAACCAAAAAACAAAAGAAATCGTAAAGAAAACACGTTGGAAAGAAAATGTGCAGACGTACCATTGCCATAGCTCATATATACATAGAGAAATGGAGGTAAAGGATCTAGAAACTGTAGCCTAAATTAGGCGAGCAGAAATGATCTGCAAAATACAAAACCCTCCAAAGGAGGAAGTACGAAATTGTGCAGATATAATGGTTAAATACCTTACTACGACGTCCCATTACGGCGTAGTACTCTTCAAGAAAATGAACCATATGAGCATAGTCAAAGACTGATGCTCATTATGAAAGGAGTAAAAAAATAGCATTCACCAGACGCATCTTGGGTATTATGGTAGTTATTTTCGCTTGAACAAATTCGCACGTTTTCTCTAACATAATTCTCTTTGAATGATCACACCTGTTTTTGAACAGCGAACAAAATCACTGTCTTGAATTTGATTTGCATCAAAATAAGCGTCCGTAGCAATTCGTTTATTTTATTTTATTAAATACAAATTAAAATAAACTCAAATCTATAGTAATTCTACGAACATCAGGTCAAATATACATAGTATATTACACTATTATTTTCTGTTGAATCTTTTGTTCTCTTGCCATCATAGTCTTATTCATTTCTTCTTATTCGCTCATAAATATTTTATATAAGCTTCTTTGTAATCTACTTCGTCAATGAGAAAATGATGGGGTCAACGTCAGAGTAAGATCTAACGACAAGCTCACCAAAACCAACGAGGACGCCAGAGAGTGAACTCCAGAGACACGTGCAGAGCATCATCGACGACTGTTCCGTTACCACTTCGGCGACAGCGAATAAAAACTTTGTACACACACCACTTCCATTTTCGTCAAAAACCACTTCATATCTTCAACACCGCATGCTGTTGATCATACAGCGTCAACAATTCAGCACACAACGTCCACTACCTACTGGATGAAACCAACTACAATATCTTCGCTAACCATTCATCAGTCAACCATTTACTCCTAGAGAAGCAGGACAAAATAATATGAGATATCAAATGATCAGAAACTTTATTAATGGAGGATGATAATGGAATCATCCTAACAAATCTTGAATTATAAATGGAAGCCATACATTATCAGTCATTTAAAATCGAGAATAATCATACACATGCATTAAATTATTAAGATTTTTTGCGTACATTTATATGTTTACCCTTATGTAATCTTTGTGTACTAATTATAATAATAGAAATTTATGACTTTCTTATGCACCCCTGAGAACTGATGTACGAGCAATGTTTACGTCACAATCAATCAGGATAAGATCAGTAGTTTAGTGGTCAAAAGCATAACATCGATGCTGCTTTAGTAAGATCAAATTCTGTAACATACAGGCAATAATTCCTTCAGCTAATCAGCTAATCATCCCACATAAATCCGCCACTAACAATTCTTTATTGGAATTAATTTTTAATTTGGGCAAAATCCTATAATAAACTTATCAATATTTAACGGTTTAAATACTACATAAGCATAGTTTATGATTACTATTTGATTACCATAACTATCTTAGATTGCGTAATTTCGGAACCAGATAATTTGTCATAATCATAATATTAAGTCACGTAGACGTACGACACGTCACACATCTTTGCGTATATGACGTCATTATATTTAGGAGAAAATATCTAAAAAAAAAAAACTCTGGGTGTAGTTCGCGTCATTGACATGTGTTCGGCATGTCGTTTTCATATGTGTAACCCAGATATGTTTCGTTTTGGATTGTTTATCGGATTATACGAGTGTTACGCACATATCGATAAAATAAGTTTGACCTGCTTTAATCATGAGCAATTTCTCACTTGTCCTTGCCGGAATCTTTTTAGGATTCAAGCGAACAGTTTTTTAAGAATATTTGGGCCTCATATATTATTATTTTCATTATAGATATCATTTGCATGTCAAAACCTATGACCTAGTCAACAAACTAGTTATATTATGCAAACTATGTTAAGAAGAACAGTTTTTCTGATGAGTATGTAATAATTCCTCCAACTAAATAAAAGACCATAGTTACTTAATTACTAATAAATAATTCAATACTTTTTCATTATTATTATTTTTAGTTATTTCTATATTTAGGTAAACCTATTTTGTAGGAATTTAAGCTTATGAACTCATTACGTTTATAGGTAATTGCAGTTATATCTAATTAAATAAATTATATAATTATATGCTTCATGCTTATATGCATATCTCTATAATTATTATAATCGTTAGGTATAAGGTTACAAATAAGGCAAGCCATAGATGCATGAGTGTATATAATAAAAATGTACAAATTCACATTTATATAAAACAATTGGGACAACTCAATATAATCTTTTACGACGATTGCTTTTATCTACTGCGAACTGGCAAACCTGCTTTTGATATAAGCTTTCTTTAATCCAAAATATATTCCCTCGTTCCGTACTCCCACACCTGAACTTTGCAATTATTCTCTTTTCTCTCATAGTTCTCTTCGATCGTAAATATTTAAGCCTCGATCCTACAACTTCAATTTCCTTATACATTCTACTCTCTCTCCTCTTGTATTTCTGCATCCATTATCGTTCTCCTCACTTCTAGTTTACAATTCCCACCTTACCCATACCATTCTGTTATCAATCACCCATATCTCTCATACACTTGCTATTGTTCCAACACCCATTTATTCCCTGTCTCTCCCTTCTCCACATCCTCCATAGCACACATTTATGTCCTTCTCACAATTGTTTCCCTCTCCCATGCTATCATCTTTCCTTAATATTTGACCATCTTTTTTGTCTCATTACTCAGCACTAATATAAATTAATTTCCTGTATCACACTGTATCCCAAAATCTTTTTTAAGTATTTCATAGACATTATTTCTATACTATCTCTTTTCTTTACCATCCATACTTCTGCTTCATACAAATTTACACCTTCCACTCAACCTTAGTTTTAACGAGTCCCCAAATTTTGTCTTCCACGCGTTGCCTAATGTTTCTGCCGTTATTCCTGATTCCTTCACTATCATCTTCACATGTCCACATTATATTCCAGCCCGACTGAGCATATATTCTATCTACTTAAACTTTTTCAGCCACTCAATTACCATTCTATTCATTTCAGATACATCCATCTTACTGTGCCTCTCCCATATCTTGCATCTTGTAGCCATATATTTATACCCATATATATATATTTATTCGCTTACTCTATTGCCTCTTTCATTTCTTTTCTAGTACCTGCCATACACAAAATATCATCCGCGTAACCTTGTGATCACACTTTTTCCCTACCCAACAACACCCTCCTTGACTGCCCATTTTTAACACTCCCACCAAATATGAAACGTATATATTAAATAAACGTGCGCTCAGTAGACACCCTTGCATAACTCCCCTTTCCACTTTGAACCATTCTGACACACTTCCTACCACCCTAGTTCTTCCTACCACCCTTTTCACTTATTCAACCTCTTTAGATTTTTACACATTCCCTCAGATATTCCCATCTTCCACGTTCCTCAGAATGTCCGTTAATATTTGGAGAGATTTCAACAATAATATCTCAAGTAGAAGCAAGCCACTGTGCAGGGCACTGTGACATACATGACTGAACCGTGATAACTCCTAGGCATTTATTAATTGAAAGAGCAGTGGTAACCACACCAAACCTGATAGAAATAGCAATTAATTCGAATTCAATCTGAAGGTTGATATAATCAATTTGACAGCATCTCCATCTTTTACTTTTATAGTTTTTAAATAGTTAGGAAGTGGACTGTAGGAAGTGTTGTAGGAAGTGGTGTAGGAAGTGGAAATTGGTGTACGAAGTGTGAAACTACTGTAGGAAGTGGTGGATTTAAAAATTCTAAATTAATTTGTAATTTTGTTTATTGTTCGTCTTGATTTCTACTCTTCTTCCATAAATTCTGCTATTTTGTGGAATTTTGGGTCTTCATGGTCGTAGAGCCCATTCTTTCTATATTTTCTATAGCTTGTAACACTAAATGTGGGACTTCTAGATCGTTTCTTAAATCTGCATTTCTGACGTAAAAAGCACAATCTACTATTTTCCTTAATAGTTTGTTGTGGGCAACATCTATTCTTTTTTTTTTGTTCTTTCCGATTCGTGGATTCGAACTTCCAGTATCATATTTAGGATTAATTTTCTGAGTCTGTCCAGCTGACTCTTTTCCAGCTTGCGATGTAGAATCTTCAAGCACTGTTCTAGTGTGTTGCAAATTGCGGCCCAGTGACTTTTAGTGTAGATTACGGAAATGTCGTCTGCAAATTGTAGCAGACTACATCCTGGTGTGTTCGATAGTTTTGGAATGACAGCCACATATAAATTGAGTAGTATAGGCGAAAGCGGCGATCCCTAAGATAGACCTTCCTCCATAGGTTTGATGTTCGACAGCTCTTTTTCTACTACAACTAGATATTTCCTCCAGGAAGTTTTCATCAGTTTAATAGCTTATGTATTAATCCAGAGCACCATGTCTTATAGTAGGCCTTTTCAATGTCTAAGAAGGCAGCTGCAGACAATTGTTACTAACTTGTAACTTGTAAGTGTTTCCTATTTTCGACCTTTTTAGCTTGTTTACCATTTTCCATGGACTGATATTTTCGTCCTCACAATTTTATTCAACCCAATTGTCCCACACCTTTGGGCTAGCATTTTAGTAACTTTGACTTGAGCTCTGCTTAGATTTGTTTTATCATGAGGATGTCTTGCGATTGTCCATTTACGTTTTAATTTATTTTTCTTTGTTATTAGCTCTTTTTGGCTTTTCCTAATTTAAGACTATTTTAGACTTCTCTATTATTTTTGTTTTGAACGATAGGATGGCCTCATCTACCTCTACTGTAGATTTTGGTACTATTATCTTTTGCTGTTCTTCTATGTAGTATTGGAATTTCGACCAGTGAACCTTACGGTTTCTGGATGGTAGTTATAAAGGATGCTTTACTTCCGGCGTTCCCAATACAGCAGAGCGATCAGAACCCAGGGAAAATCAATTACATCTCCCCTATCTGTGTTGCTCTTATATTTAGGATTAACTGTGTTGCTCTTATGTTAAAGCTCTTTTACTTCCACTTCGCTTGGAACAACTTTGGGTGTTATATAGGCACTAACAAAAGTACATAAATCATTGCCAAACGTTGTCTGGACTCCTACAGCTTCTAGATTATTAAAATTAAAATTAACTTGACACATATGTGATTTGAGACTGCGATTACGACTCCACCTTTTGGGCCTCCTGTTCGAGCGCTTCTAAATATTGTATCTGCTGGTAAGTGACAGCTAATTTTATTTTTCAGCTTTTATATGCCATTGCTGCTGATGAAGATGGCCTAGTGAAGTTTTAGAAGAAATGATTATTCCAAAACTTCTGGTAAAAGCTAGAGCAGGTTTTCTAATACAATTAGCAGGTGTTCCCAGAGCCGTCTTCAATAGTTTCTCAAAGAGATCAGTTTAGTTCTTTTTCTTGTGACCCTATTCCTTCAGTCTGTTGGGCATACGATACATTTGCTCTGACTTCTGCGTTCTTTAGTAGCTCCTTTTTATGTATTTCATTTGGCTTTTGAATATTCAGTGGATCCTGGGGGCATTTTCTTGCTAAGGCCGGATGGTCCTCTCCACATAAGACGCATTTCGGTTTTATTTCTTTTGAAGGACACTCAAAGTACGGGTATTCTCATATGAATGTTTCTCTCACATGAATGTATTTGTGAATTCATATGAATTAACTCGTGAACATGTTCGTGAGATATTCCTCTATGATTTTAAAACTTGACTTATCTATCAACAGTGCGTCAATTAGTTTTGTTCGATTTTTGGTGATATGGTCGTGGTTGTAGTTTCCTAACAGTTCAAATTAAAGAAGACCGAAGAAAATCCGTTATTGTGGCATCCAACATTGTTGGCGTGCGCGAACTGATAGCACAAAATTGTAATGTGACTTATCGTGGAAATCAGTCATTTTAGGCATTACTATGACTAGTACAGATTCACTATTGCTTGAACATTTGGGTGTAAGATATCCCTATGCGTTTTGGCTCCAACATAATTTTAAGATCACTCATACAAAAGCTGGAGTTTATAAGGAAATACACCCCAGAAACTATGCAACCAAAAGTAAATAGCAGTTCACTATATGGGGATTCTTAGACGAGCCTAGTCCAATCAAGGTAATTTGCATTCAAAACTTTTAGTTTATTATCATTGTGTACTGCTTTCACAAACTTTTAAAGTTTTACCAACGATTTATATCACCCATTTTCAACTATTATTATTATTATCACCAATGGCTGTCCGCGGAATGCCGCTCCGTAGCACAGCAGCCAAATGGCTTGCATTGTAATTTCTCTGATCGTTTTGTCATACCAGTTCACTATATCTGTGTATTGTATCAGACTAAATATTTCCTGGTAAGAACAATTTTGGTACCAATTTAGATTGAATTTTCGTTGATCCAAGTTGGTCTCTCCTTCTGGATGTCATTACTTCACACTCAGGGAAGACATAATGAGCTGCCTCGTTTTCTTCCACGTACAGCCTATACGTACAGCCTATACTTCAGCAATGTGTAGGCCAATTTTCCTCATATATAGCCTCTGGTGTGCGTCTTAAGTTATCAGTTTTAATGTCTTCCTGGCCAAGTTTCAGGTTTTCTATAAAGTGCTTGCTGTGTTGATATTTTGCTGATTTTGTCCAGCTGTGAATGGTCCAGCACTTTATCGCTCCCCTCTGATGGAACTAGCACGTATTCCCAGAGCCGGTTCCAGATTGGTGACGTGTATGATAGATGTTTTCTTTACTAATACATATGCTATTTCGTTGCCTGTAATGCCCTTGTACCAGCGTAACTGTGTTGGTCATAGCTAGTCTGTACAGTGCATTGATGCATTCGTTTGTCAGTTCAGACAGATTTCTGACGATGTTAAGCGTCTGAAGTGTCTCCTGACTGTCGCTTACTATAAAAATCCGTTATTTGTTATCATCAAGTACTATACTAACAAATGTAGCATCTGAAAACTTTGATTTTACTCTTCCTATAAGTTCACTATATTCATGATTAAATAAATCCATGATTTTAACAGTATAGGTACGAACCGCAATACTATTTTCCAAGAAATGTTATTGTATTAATCAATTCTTCCGAAAGTTCCTGTTTTTAATTACATTTTTGTTGTGTAAATTTCGGAAAGCTGGGACAATCGAAAGAAGGAAACATGCCCAATAACATAATTTCTGATATTTAATGAGAGAGGTTTTGTGAGGTGTAGATAGTTTTTACAGATAGTGTTGTTAGAACGTCGAAAAGTATTTTCTTTAACTTTACAATAATTTAGAGCCCAACTCCATACAGAAAATGTTATATTTAGATGCGATCACGAAAAGAATAAAAGAATTACCTATATCTGCGAAAACAGTACAAGACAGAATTGTCAAAATGTTTTCAAATGTAGCAAAACAGCAGGCTTCCGCAATTTCAATTGCGACTGATGAGCCATGTGATATTAATGTTGCAGCACAGGCAATCCTCTTTGAGCAATATATATATATATATATATATATATATATATATATATATATCTATAGGCAAAAAATCCAAAAGAAGAAGTTCTTGGACCGAGAAGATATTGCGAATGCTTCTGAAATTCATCTGGAAATGTTGGAATAGACCTCAATAAAATAATTTTCATTGCTACTGATGGAGCTAAAAATATGACAGGCATAAACAGACGACTACTATCACTTTTAAGGAAAAAAATTGATCATGAATTTCTCACATTTGACTGCGTTACACATCAAGAAGCACTTTGCCCCCAAAGATTTCCCGAAGAATTATTTATTATTGTTATGAACTTCGTAATCAAAATAAGTAAGAGCGTTTTGGCCGAACCATTTTATCATCGCCAATTTAAGGTACTATTAAACGAAATGGTTAGTGACTACCTAGATTTACTTCTGGACAATAAGGTTCGATTGCTTTCCAGAGGTAACGTACTGAAACGCTGTGCGTTATCTTTAAAGAAATGAAATTGTTCCTGCGTGAAAAAATATCAACCATCAAAAATTGGAAGAAGACATATGGCTACATAAAGTACATTTCATAGTCGAGATTACTTAATTATTGAGCAACAAATTCACAGATCTGACCATCAAACAACAATATAAAACAACTGCCTAAAATAGGCAGAATAATAATAATAAGTATTTGATGCATGGAATAGTTAACCTGAAATATATGACGGGTTTAAAAAACCAGCTTTCAAGATTTTCACGATCGTTGGCTCTACATATATATGCCAACAAATATTTTCAACTATGAACCAAATAAAAAATAAACTTGGAAGCAGAATAACCGATAAAACAATAATGTATTCAATTACAAATAAGTAGCTATCCGCCATATATAGTAAAGCTATTAAAAGTGATGCATGGACTCCATTCTAATTAAAAGTTTAAACAAACAACTTGTTTTTCTAAAAATCCATATCCATATGTATCTAAATGTATTACCTATACGCGGCTCTCTGGTACTTTTGTTATGTTTTTTTTTTCTCACTTGACAAATTGCAATTTGACTTTTCACTTGACAAACTGCCGACCCCTGACCTAGTGACATCAATAAATTTGGCCTGAATTAAAAGTAGTCATAAATTGTTTAACATTTATATTGTATACCATATAGTATGATACAATAATTCCTCGCTTCTGTGGATTAGAAAAAATCCACACGGACATAATATTCCAATTTGTCCCCTGGTCTCTTATTGTATGTCATATGTTTACAAATTTTATATATATGTTGACCAGAAAGTGAAGATATTTTTTTTCAATGACTTCGATTGTTCTCTTAAAAACACCATCATCTTGTTAAAAAGCTACGTAATTTTCGATTTCCAAAGAATTATATAATTTACTCTTTCGAGGTTAAAAATCTCATCACTAGTGTTCCGGTTAATAAATGCATTGAAATTATGGAACAAAAATTAATCCTCTCCCAAATGGAATCGAATAGTTTTGAATGTATAATTGATCTTTTAAGGATCTCCATCATTGCTTCCTATAAAAATGAGCCATATAGTTTAGCATATTATATTGTTTCGACTATAGATTTAACCTTAAATACATTCAAATCATCACTGGTTTAGATTGTCCCAAAGTTTTTATGAAAATGTTGACAGCTGATGCAAAAGAGGTTTACGAACGTTACTTAAACCTTTTGTTCCAATGCCACAAGAGGCTTTAATAATGCTACCGTCTGTCATATTTGTGAAAAACCTTTGATTGGTAAACGGGTGGCTGATCATTATCATTTATCAGTAAAAATCCGAGGCGCCAGCCATCCACTTTAAAATTGCCAATTGTATTCCTGTTTTCTTTCAAAATCTTTCAGGCTATGATTTTTATTTATTTATTAAAAATTTGGCTTCGGAAGATGATGAAATTGATGTAATTGCTCAAACCAAAGGAAAATGTATTTCCTTTAGGAAGAGTCTTAACGTTGGCACTAATATTGATCAAGAAAGTGGTGAAGAGCGTCGACTGTCATTCAAATTACGATTTTTAGACTCATTTCGCTTTATGGCCAGTTCGCTTAACACACTGGCATAAAATTTAAAGCCTGACCAGTTTATCCATAGACGTTCCAAATTTTTAGATAACACAAAATTCAATCTAGTTAAACGCAATTCTATTCTCGCAGTGCACATTAACCACCATACTATATCCGTAAACAAATTTCATCCAGAGACAAATTGGTAAAATTTTACAGTATATGGAAAAAGAACCAAAATTTAATCAGGCGAAGAATATGAAAGTACTAAGTTTTCAAAATCTTTTCCTATAACTTAAATGATGTAGTAAACTTTCTGGTAGATGAAGTTTTTAAACAATTACCCTTAAAATCCGATTCGCTGACACAAATTCAATTCTTGCTACATATCGTTTTATCTAGGTTTTAACTTTCAAGACTCTGGTTAGATTCTTGAGTAGTTGGTTACCAGTCCAGCACTAATTTATCTAAATATTAGTCATGTATTTGGATACCTTATTTTATATATTCAAATCATCCACTGTATTAATCATTTTTCTACTGCCACCCAAAATTTTATCAATTGAATTTACTTCATCTAAAAATAATTAGCCAATTTCAGTAGGTACCACGATGTCCACGCGGGCGGCCGCACTCAAACCTTTCAAGGTAAATAATTTTTCAATAATATTATGTACTTATCAATGCTTTATGCAATTTTTGTAGCTTGAAAATTGCGAGACCAAAAATGCATTAGCTTCTTATTGAAAACAATAAACTTAAATAGACGGTCTACGACTTTATCAGTTTTGTAAATTTAAGAAATGTGTTTGAAATGGGTAGGTTTCGGAGTTAACCTAAACTATCCACTGATTTTAAAGTTAGCGATCGATGTGACAAACACGGATCATCATAAGAATATTATATTTAATCTCAGTTCTATTTGAATCAACCAAATAAATAATGAGCGTACACATATTTTAAGAGAGCGATTCTCAACCTAATAACGAAAAATAAAATACCGAGAGAAAAAGCATTTGAAATCTCCAAGAAGTTTAACAAAATCATGAATTATTGAAATAAAAATAGCAAAAAATAAAATAGTTAACACGAAAATTAAATATCTCCCTTAAAACTTAGTAAATATGCCATGTGTCTGTAATTAATTAAACTTGTAGAGTTTTTACTTCCTTAATCCGCCTCGTACATCACAATTAAGATATTAAAGTATAATTAACACTAATCTGTATAAATCCGGCCACATAAATGCATGCATGGTTTTGAGATAAATCATCAAACTTGCTAAATTGGTATTGCATGATTCGTCGTCTATTATAAAATATTAACACTGGTAGGTCTTGAAGAGTATAACCAATTTTAGTAAATACAAATCATTTCAGTAAATAAACAGACACTTTCTTTTTCATAATATCTACTTTAAAAATATATAATTTGTTAGTAGATTTGAAAGTATAGAATTTTAAATCAATTAATATGCCTGCGTGTTATCCCACTTATTTATAAACAACCAGATACAGAAATTGGTTAGAAACAAGTTTTCTATAAATATGTATGATTTAAATCACATTCAAGGTGTTCGTAGAGACACCAATAATAATCACAGTTAGAGTCATAATTTTCGGATTGCCAATAATCCGGCGTAGTCTACTGTACAATGCGTCCGATTTGGATCGAATATTCTGTGTCAAATCTGTGTACACAATTTTAGCAACTTCGGAAATTTACAACTAATAAACGGTGAGTGGAAGTAGGCCCCAGTGTTTTAACCAGTTTTTGTTATAATTATACATAGCTTAATGCTTAGAAAAAAACAAATTCGCTGAGAGTTATATTATTATGCGTATTGCGAAAGTAAAATATATTTATTAAGTGAAAATATTAAAATAGTGCAATTGTTTAATTATAATTTGTAAGATATTGCAGTATGATAAGATGTGTCGAATATGATAAAAATTCTGATAAAAAATAAGAGTAGCATTGTAAATAATTGTGATAATTTTATTGGCAGAAACAAATCTCTATAAATTTATTACTAATTTACTTAGAAGAACCTACATTATTAGACGTAAAACTACAGTATGAACAACAGTGCCGGAACTACGGTGGGGCGAGCGGGGCTTCAGCCCCAGGCGCAGAATTTTAGGGACGCACTAACTAGACCAGTTACAATTTTTTTTTATTACTTTAGATTTAGTTAGGTTAGGTTTAGTGTTTATTTTTACTAATTAATTAATTACACCTACATGGTGATTACACGGTAAGTGTAATAAATCGTAAATGTATCGCTGTATTCCAAACCACGAAAATTCATTAGAACATCGAGAATGTTTAATTAAGTGGAAAACTATGGAAAAAAATTTAAAAGGTTTCGGACTTATTGGCAATGCTCTACAAAAAGCATTTTTTACGGAGAAAAATTCTAAAAATTATTTTAGATGCAATATTATTTTGTGCCAAAAATAATCTTGAGTTAAGACGCTCAAATGAAACTTTCGGCAATCCGAAAACAGGAATATTTTAGAACTTATCAGTCATTATAATGAGCAAATAGTAGTACACATTTTAAGTCACAAAAAAGGTACAGTGAATTATTTATCCCATCAAATTCGAGATGAATTTATATCTTTAATTGCAAATGAAATTC